>JAFLJL010001024.1:22500-29206 GCA_018398815.1 Conus ventricosus
TCTGCAACAATGGCAGATGTCAGTGTGGGACCAGGTGTGGTTATGTTGTCTGCAACAATGGCAGATGTCATGTGTGGACCAGGTGTGGTTATGTTGTCTGCAACAATGGCAGATGTCAGTGTGGGAACCAGGTGTGGTTATGTTGTCTGCAACAATGGCAGATGTCAGTGTGGGACCAGGTGTGGTTATGTTGTCTGCAACAATGGCAGATGTCAGTGTGGGACCAGGTGTGGTTATGTTGTCTGCAACAATGCCAGATGTCAGTGTGGGACCAGGTGTGGTTATGTTGTCTGCAACAATGCCAGATGTCAGTGTGGGACCAGTGTGGTTATGTTGCCTGCAACAATGCCAGATGTATCAGTGCCATAGAGTTGGTCTGTCAGTCAGTCAGGTGATGTATCAGTGCCATGGAGTTGGTCTGTCAGTCAGCCAGGTGATGTATCAGTGCCATAGAGTTGGTCTGTCAGTCAGCCAGTGATGTATCAGTGCCATGGAGTTGGTCTGTCAGTCAGCCAGGTGATGCATCAGTGCCATGGAGTTGGTCTGTCAGTCAGTCAGGTGATGTATCAGTGCCATGGAGTGGTCTGTCAGTCAGTCAGGTGATGTATCAGTGCCATAGAGTTGGCCTGTCAGTCAGGTGATGTATCAGTGCCATGGAGTTGGTCTGTCAGTCAGTCAGGTGATGTATCAGTGCCATGGAGTTGGTCTGTCAGTCAGTCAGGTATGTATCAGTGCCATAGAGTTGGCCTGTCAGTCAGGTGATGTATCAGTGCCATGGAGGTGGTCTGTCAGTCAGCCAGGTGATGTATCAGTGCCATGGAGTTGGTCTGTCAATCAGCCAGGTGATGTATCAGTGCCATGAGTTGGTCTGTCAGTCAGTCAGGTGATGTATCAGTGCCATAGAGTTGGCCTGTCAGTCAGGTAGTATCAGTGCCATGGAGTTGGTCTGTCAGTCAGTCAGGTGATGTATCAGTGCCATAGAGTTGGTCTGTCAGTCAGTCAGGTGATGTATCAGTGCCATAGAGTTGGCCTGTCAGCCAGGTGATGCATCAGTGCCATAGAGTATGTCTGTCAGTCAGGTGATGTATCAGTGGCCATGGAGTTGGTCTGTCAGTCAGGTGATGTATCAGTGCCATGGAGTTGGTCTGTCAGTCAGTCAGGTGATGTATCATGCCATAGAGTTGGTCTGTCAGCCAGGTGATGTATCAGTGCCATAGAGTTGGCCTGTCAGTCAGGTGATGTATCAGTGCCATAGAGTTGGTCTGTCAGTCAGTCAGGTGATGTAACAGTGCCATAGAGTTGGTCTGTCAGTCAGCCAGGTGATGCATCAGTGCGATAGAGTTTGGTCTGTCAGCCAGTCAGGTGATGTATCAGTGCCATGGAGTTGGTCTGTCAGTCAGTCAGGTGATGTATCAGTGCCATAGAGTTGGTCTGTCAGTCAGTCAGGTGATGTATCAGTGCCATGGATTTCGTCTGACAGTCAGTCAGTGATGTATCAGTGCCATAGAGTTGGTCTGTCAGTCAGTCAGGTGATGTATCATGCCATAGAGTTGGCCTGTCAGCCAGGTGATGCATCAGTGCCATGGAGTTGGTCTGTCAGTCAGTCAGGTGATATATCAGTGCCATAGAGTTGGCCTGTCAGTCAGGTGATGCATCAGTGCCATGGAGTTGGTCTGTCAGTCAGCCAGGTGATGTATCAGTGCCATAGAGTTGGCCTGTCAGCCAGGTGATGCATCAGTGCCATGGGTTGGTCTGTCAGTTAGCCAGGTGATGCATCAGTGCCATGGAGTTGGTCTGTCAGCCAGGTGATGTATCAGTGCCATGGAGTTGGTCTGTCAGTCAGTCAGGTGATGCATCAGTGCCATGGAGTTGGTCTGTCAGTCAGTCAGGTGATGCATCAGTGCCATGGAGTTGGTCTGTCAGTCAGTCAGGTGATGTGTCAGTGCCATAGAGTTGGCCTGTCAGTCAGGTGATGTATCAGTGCCATAGAGTTGGTCTGTCAGTCAGTCAGGTGATGTATCAGTGCGATAGAGTTGGCCTGTCAGTCAGGTGATGTATCAGTGCCATAGAGTTGGTCTGTCAGTCAGGTGATGTATCAGTGCCATAGAGTTGGTCTGTCAGTCAGTCAGGTGATGTAACAGTGCCATAGAGTTGGTTTGTCAGTCAGGTGATGTATCAGTGCCATAGAGTTGGTCTGTCAGTCAGGTGATGTATCAGTGCCATAGAGGTGGTCTGTCAGTCAGTCAGTGATGTATCAGTGCCATGGAGTTGGTCTGTCAGTCAGTCAGGTGATGTATCAGTGCCATAGAGTTGGTCTGTCAGTCAGGTGATGTATCAGTGCCATAGAGGTGGTCTGTCAGTCAGTCAGGTGATGTATCAGTGCCATGGAGTTGGTCTGTCAGTCAGTCAGGTGATGTATCAGTGCCATAGAGTTGGTCTGTCAGTCAGGTGATGTATCAGTGCCATGGAGTTGGTCTGTCAGTCAGTCAGGTGATGTATCAGTGCCATAGAGTTGGCCTGTCAGTCAGGTGATGTATCAGTGCCATGGAGTTGGTCTGTCAGTCAGTCAGGTGATGTATCAGTGCCATGGAGTTGGTCTGTCAGTCAGTCAGGTGATGTATCAGTGCCATAGAGTTGGTCTGTCAGTCAGGTGATGTATCAGTGCCATAGAGTTGGTCTGTCAGTCAGGTGATGTATCAGTGCCATAGAGTTGGTCTGTCAGTCAGTGATGTATTTCGTTCGTTCGTTCCTCTTTGTCTCTGTCTGTCTGTCTGTCAGTCTATCTCTCTGTGCCTGTCTGTTTGTTTGTCTCTCTGTTTGCCTGCCTGGTTGTCTGTCTGTCTGTCTAGTTGTCTGTCTGTCTGTCTGTCTGTCCTGTCTGTCTGTTTTCTCTCTCTGTATTTACCTCGCCCCTCACTCTTCTTCTACTGCCTTCCTCTTTACCGTTCGTTCTCTCTGTCTCTGTCTGTCTATCTCTCTGTCTGTCGATCTGTCAGTCTGTCTCTGTCTGTCTGTCTGTCTGTCTGGTCGTCTGTCTATCTGTCTGTCTGTCTATTTGTCTGTCTGTCTGTCTGTTTCACTGTCTGTTTGTCTGGTCGTCTGTCTGTCTGTCTGTCTATCTGTCTGTTTCTCTGTCTGTCTGTCTGTCTGTCTGTCTGGTCGTCTGTCTGTCTGTCTGTCTGCCTGTCTGTTTCTCTGTTTGTCTGTCTGTCTCTTTTTTTTTTTTACCTCGCCCCTCACTCTTCCTTTACTGCCTTCCGCACTACCTTTTTTTCATTCGTTCTCTCTGTCTCTGTCTCTGTCTGTCTATCTGTCTGTCTGTCGATCTGTCTGTCTGTCTCTGTCTGTTTGTCTGGTCGTCGGTCTATCTGTCTGTTTATCTGTCTGTCTGTTTTACTGTCTGTCTGTCTGGTCGTCTGTCTGTCTATCTGTCTGCCTGTCTGTTTCTCTGTCTGTCTGTCTGTCTGTCTGTCTGTTTCACTGTCTTTCTGTCTGGTCGTCTGTCTGTCTGTCTATCTGTCTGCCTGTCTGTTTCTCTGTCTGTCTGTCTGTCTGTCTGTCTGTTTCACTGTCTGTCTGTCTGCTCGTCTGTCTGTCTATCTGTCTGCCTGTCCGTTTCTCTGTCTGTCTGTCTGTCTGCCTGTCTGTTTCACTGTCTGTCTGTCTGTCTGTCTCTGTACTTACCTCGCCCTCACTCCTCTTCTACTGCTTTCCGCTCTACCTTTTCTGCGATATCATTTTAAGCACCGCCTCCCTCTCTCACGTTTTGTCTCTTTCCCCACCTTTTTTGTCTGGAAAGAAACATCACACGATATCCACACATACACACACGTACACACATGCACGCACACACGAACGCACACACACACACACACACACACACACACACACACACACACACACACACACACACACACACACACACACACACACACACACACACACACACACACACACACACACACACACACACACACACACACACACACACACACACACACACACACACACACACACACACACATGCTTGCTCTCAAGGCATTTTCAAGCCGAGATGATAAACAGAGAAATAAAAGACATCAAACTTAAAAAAAAGCACACAACACACTCAGAAAATACGAATACACAGTTTAAAAGAATTTCGTTTATTGTTTTGTTTGTTCGTTTGCTCGTTTCACATTTGCACAAGCGTCTAATGCTTCATACAGCTTGTTGGTATTTAGTAAAAAAAAAAAAAAAAAAAAAGAAAAGAAAAGACAACAACAAAACAACAACAAACAAACAAACACAAAAGGCAGGAGCGATCTGCTTTATTTTTCAAAGAGCTTTTTTGTTGTTGATTTTGTTGGTCATTTTAACAAAATAACTCAGTACAGAATGATTTGCAACAGATGCTCTATGAAACGACACAGAGAGGATCAGACTGCAATGAAGGTAAGATGTAAAATAACGTGCAGAAAGACACAGAACAATCAATAACGTTATTGCACATAGGAGGACACACCACAGTGAATAACTAAATAATAACCTGTAGAAGGCCAAACTGCGTTAAACAATCATAGAACAACATATGGAAAGGCGCCCCACAATGAATAACTATAGAATAACATATAGAAAGTACGCTACGAGTAATTAGGACTAACACAGAGAAAACATGGTACAATTAGTAAACGTCAGATTACACATAGAAAGGCCTACTGCAGTGAATAACTATGAAATAACACATAGAAAGAGACGCTACAACGAATAACCCCAAAACAATGCCCAGAAAGATACGCTGAAATAAATGAAACAAATTAATGCATGGAAGAATACGCTATAATGAATAAGAACAAAACGAACACGTAGACAGTTATGCTACATAAATACCCATAAAATAAGAGGTAAAACGACACGTTACGATGAAAAAAAAACTATACTATTGTATGCAGAATAATACAGTACAGTGATTAACAACAAAATAAGACACAGGATAATACGGTAGAACAATCAACTATAAGGTAAGATTGAAAAAGACAAGGTACAACAGACAATTGTTTTTGAGTGGTTGGAAATGAGGTTCCACACTAATGTATGCGGATAGGAAAATTTGAAAAGTTGCGAGAAGAAAAAAAATCAATAAAATACGACAAATAAAGTAACACTATACATCAATGAATAAAGTAACACTATACATCAATCAATAAAGTAACATTCTACATCAATGAATAAACAGGTAACTGGATACGGCAATGACTCATAGTCTTCTTCATCTTCACCCATTTAATGGCCACAACGAACATGTCGATTATTCGCCTGACTGGCAATTGTAGACAACTGTTGACATTGATTACAATCGTGCAACCATACACAGATACTAAGGGAGAACTAAATAAGTCGGATCATTATCAACAAAATCCTGAATCTGAAGGAATCACAGTTAGCAACATTCTATGTTCACTACGGCTTTCTGAACTTTCACTTTCGACCCCCCCCCCCCCCCCCCCTCCTCCTAACAGCCCTCCAGCAGGTCCACTTCTACCTCTCTCACAGATCATCTCAATCCGTCTAGTTCTCTCCCTGCCTCCCCATACCTCTCTGCCTTCCCTCCCTTCCGCTCTTTACACACACACACACACACACACACACACACACACACACACACACACACACACACACACACACACACACACACACACACACACACCATTCCCCCCTCCCTCCCCAATCAATCCCTCACCCTCTCCTCATCGATCCTTGCCCCCTTCGTCTAACCCCCGTTCCTTTCATCCACCCCCCCAGACCATCGTACGCTCTCCACCCCCCCCCCTCCCACCTTAAGCCTCTCCCTCTCTGGTTACGGCCTGAAATAACAACAATCGGCCCCGCTTCTTGGTCCACAACATGGCTTGGTCAAACTTATATCCCACGTCACAGTCTTACCCCAGGCGTTTTTTTCTCTCTCCTTTTTTTTAACCTTTTTTTTCTTTAGGGAGGGGGTGGGGGGGGGGGGGCGAGGGGGGTGCAGGGGGAGGGTTCTCCTATTTTGTGATCCTTTCATCTTCCAATCTCATTCCTTCATCCGACAATATTTCTATTTCTTGGCCAACCCAAGAATACCATTATTTCAGTTATCATGCAACAAGACACCTATTTCAGTTGTCATTTAATAATAGCCACATGTCTGACGTGACCCGACAATATCCCTATCCCAGGAGTTCTGTTACAACCCTATTTCTGATGTAGTCCAATTATACACCCATGTCTGATGTAGTCCAATAATACACCTATGTCTGATGTAGTCCAATTATACACCCATGTCTGATGTAGTCCAATAATACACCTATGTCTGATGTAGTCCACTAATACACCTATGTCTGATGTAGTCCAATTATACACCTATGTCTGATGTAGTCCAGTAATACACCTATGTCTGATGTAGTCCAGTTATACACCTATGTCTGATGTGGTCCAATTATACACCTATGTCTGATGTGGTCCAATTATACACCTATGTCTGATGTGGTTCAATTATACACCTATGTCTGATGTTATCCAACAGTACCCCTGTTTCTGACATAATTCAACAATAGCCATCAATCCGATATAATCCTTCAAACCTCTATATCTGTTATTATCCAACGTACCCTGAGTTCTGATATTATTCAATACCCTTGTTCCTGATATTATCCAAGAATACCCATACATCTGATATCTTCCAAGAACA
>JAFLJL010001025.1:0-14937 GCA_018398815.1 Conus ventricosus
CACAGAACAATTCCTGTTTAAAAAAAAAAATAAGTGAGAACGACATTTAGACACTTGCGCACACACACAAGCGCACACCACACACAAACCACACACACACAACACACACACCACAGTGACACACACACACACACACAACACACACACTCACACACACCACACACACACACACAACACACACACACCACACACATGACCCTTTAAAAAAAAGGAAATGGGGAATCAATTTGATGACCCTGAAGAATTCTACTTTTCATTCTGAGGGTCAGGTGACTCCTACAAAACAATAGCAAGTGGGATCCCTGATTTAGATGGTACTGCACACTTGGCAAGTGTGTGTGTGTGTGTTGTGTGTGTGTGTGTGTGTGTGTGTGTGTGTGTGTGTGTGTGTGTGGTGTGCGCGCGCGCTTGCGCATATGAGCACCTGTGGTGTCTGTACATCTTTTGTGCGCGCGTTGTGTGTGTGTGTGTGTGTGTGTGTGTGTGTGTGTGTGTGTGTGTGTGTGTGTGTGTGTGTGCGCACGTGTTTAAAAAGCATACATGTACATGCTTCTACTAGTTCCATCTACCATCCTAAAGGATATCAGTCCATGTCTCTTACAAAAAGATATTGTTGCCACCTAAACACTTTCATTACGATTTTCTGTACTGGATACTCTCACCAAGACCAACAGTAAGCTGCAAAGTACTCATCAGTCTAAACTCACAGTGTGTGCATGCGTGTGTGTGTGTGTGTGTGTGTGTGTGTGTGTGTGTGTGTGTGTGTGTGTGTGTGTGTGTGTGGCTGTGTGTGTGTGATACATGTGTCTGTCTGCCTTGCCTGCATTCTGAATGTGGCTGACTGTGTGTGTTTGTGTGCGATGTGCGTATGTGTAGATGTGTGTGTGTGCGTGTATGTGTATGACATTGTGTGTGTGACTGTGTGTGTGTCTGTGTGTGTGTGTCTGTCTGTGTCTCTTTGTTCTACGTGTCTCTACTCTGTGTGTGTGTGTGTGTGTGTGTGTGTGTGTGTGTGTGTGTGTGTGTGTGTAAGCAAAACCATTCAGTCCTAAAATCTTACCCTCTACAGAGGTGTGAAAATCCATGCAGAACATGTCCAAAATTATCATACATCAAATGTCCGAGTATGTCAAAAATTAAATGGCATGACTCAACAGATTCATCATAACCCTGTTGTATTAGTGGTTGTTTAATTTCATGTCACCAAAAGATCACCTTGCTGTTGTATTGTGTGTCAATTTCTTCAGATGTCATTTTAATTCAGTCTGTTCATCTTTACCATTGGCTTTATTTTGTGTATGGTTTTCCATGTGTCAATTTCTTCAAATGCATTTCAATGTGTTTGGATTCCCATCATTTCCTGTTGGATTTCCAGGCCTCCAGACTCATAGAAACCACTGCCTGCTGCTTGTCATGGTTGGTTGAGTCACACAACCCCCCCCCCCCCCCCCCCCCCGCCCCCACCCCACCCCCCTTCCTCCCCACCAAGACTTCAGCAGAACCACTGCACCCACTCTCCGCCCCTCCCACTTCCCCTTCCGTTTCACACTACCATCTCGCTCCCTTCCTTCTCCCCTTTCCCATCACTCACTTGTCTCCAAAAGATCGCTTCCACCATTCTGCTGCATCGCCTTTGGTGATTCGGAACGAGTCCCCACTGTAAATTCCGTTCGGATAGATGGCTTTCAACTCGGCCAGCATGTGTGAGAACACGAGAGAGAGCTTGGTCAGTTGCGACGAAAATGCGAATTTTCATCGAACATCTTATCTTTGCCATCCCGAAACAATTTGATTGTGTTTTTGCACTTATTAAGCAGATTCTCCAGGAATATTCTGAAGTATTCACAGTCGTTAAGAACTTGAAGCTTGTCGTCATACTTGGCGCATATCATGCCCCAAATGTTGATAGCTGTCTGGAAGAATGTCCAGTATGAACGGTGGGCTGTTTCGGAGGTTTTATCCGTGGATGTTGGCACATTTTCATCACTTTGTCCATCAGTTTCCATGATTTCTCAATTGTTCGTTTGTCTACGACAAGAAGCTTGGGTGGCACAAATATGCGACTGATGACAGCCCGATTTTCTTGGACTGCTGAGGCTTGGTTCGATCGGCCATTTTGTCCTTCCTGGTTGCCGTTCCCGATTCCCACAAGTCCGTCACATCATTCCGTGCATGTGTGAATGGGGTAAGCGCCGACACTATGAATGGACCGGGACTGCGTTCAAACTAACGACTCAGTAGTGTGCCCGAAAAAATTATTATACGACTGTCTGAACCTCACACAAAGGACGGTCATTGCACTGAACGCAGAAAGGAAACGATCAGCGTCGTCTGCTGGGCGAGCCTTGTCATTTGATAGCGAACGGGCGCAGCCTTGCCTGACGAATCAACATCAATTCGAAGCGGCTAAACATCGCGGAGAGACCGTCCCATGTTGAGTTCACACACACACAAAAGCAACTACAAGAACTAAAAATAAAATAAAATAAAATAAAGCTTTCATTGTCGCAATCAGTTCATCAAAAACAGCTTCACGAAGTCGAAACAGAAAAAGTGGAAGAAAGAAGAGAAAGTTCCCTGGTCGAAGGTCCACTGAAGAAATACTCGACACGGGAAGGAATAATTAGGTCTAAGAACTGATAAAAGAGCCCAACCCACTCACCACCCCTCTCTCTCTCTCTCTCTCTCTCTCTCTCAGGACGATGAACTTTAAGAATAAAATGACATGTAGGAAAGTGAAATTTAAGATAATGTATTATAAGAGATATATGAATGAATATTATTATTATTCATCGCATGTGGAAAAGATCAGTAAGATACAATGTCATCATTTGATTGAGTGGATGGTCGAGTCAGTCTTAAGATTTTTTTAACCTTACTGCATTACTCCTGTGCGTGAGGATATAAGGAAATATTAACGAATTTTGTTTTTGTTAACTTTGATTTGATACACACTAGGAATGAATGTGTACTATTTGTTTGCAGGAAAGGAAGAGGGAAATGTTTATTGTTCTGTTACCCCCCTCCCCTTGTCAAAGACCTCTTTGGTAATGACAATAAAAATATCAGTGCCAAAGTCTCTCTCTCTCTCTCTCTCTCTCTCTCTCTCTCTCTCTCCTCTCTCTCCTCTCTCTCACACACACACCACACACACCACGCACACACACACACACACGCAGGCACGCACGCACGCACGCACGCACGCACGCACACACACACACACAACACACACACACACACACACACACACACACACACAACACACACCGCCACAGATTGTTCGTGAATTATCAGGGTTTTTTTAATCGTTTTTCTTTCTTTTTTTGTTTTGCTGTTTTTTCCGCTTTGTTTCTTTTTTTAATCTATACAGTCTGTAAAATCTGCTCTTAAGTGGATTGTATTCATAGCACTCATCATTTCATTTATGCCCGTCGCTCCCGGTGGAGCATAGGCCATCAACGACTCTTCGCCATCGCACTCTGTTCTGGGCTGTTCTGGTCATTCCAGTCCAGTTTGTCCCTTGTTGTTTCAACTCTGCCTCAGTGTCTCGTCTCCAGCTGTTGCGAGGCCGGCCTCTCTTTCTCTTTCCCTGCGGGTTCCAGGTCAGGGCTTGGCGTGTGGTGCTGGATGCTGGCTTCCTGAGGGTGTGTGTCCGATCCAGCCCCACTTCCTTCACGGTATCTGCTTGGCCACTGGTTCCTGTCCCGCACGCTCCCACAGATCTTCGTTTCGGACCTTGTCCTGCCATCGGATTTGTAGATGCGCCTCAGACAGGTGTTGAAGAATGTCTGAATCTTTTGTTGCATCGTCTGTGTTGTTCGCCACGTCTCGCATCCGTAGAGCAGAACTGATTTCACATTGGAGTTGAAGATGCGGAGTTTGGTTCTTATGCTGATTCCTCCAGATGCCCAGATGTTCTTGAGCATGACGAAAGCTGCTCTTGCCTTGCCGATTCTGGCTGTGACGTCTCGGTCCGTGCCTCCCTGTTGGTCAACCACGCTTCCCAGGTAGACGAAAGACTCCACCTCCCTGATGGGCTCTCCATCGACTGTGACTGGTGTGTTGGCAGTGGTGTTGATTTTCATCAGCTCGGTCTTCTTCCTGTTAATCTTGAGCCCTGTCCCGGCTGATGTGGTCTCCAAGCAAGTGGTCTTGTCCTGCATCTGGCTGTGGCTGTGTGACAGGAGCGCCAGGTCGTCAGCGAAGTCAAGGTCGTCGAGCTGCGTCCAGAGTGTCCACTGTATACCGTTGTTTCTGCCTGTTGTAGTGGTCTTCATGATCCAGTCAATGACCAGGAGGAAGAGGAACGGCGACAGCAGGCATCCCTGCCGAACTCCGGTCTTCACCTCGAAACTTTCGGACAGGTGGCCGGCGTGGGCAATCCTGCCGTTCATGTCCTGGTAGGTGCACCGGATGAGGGAGATGATCTTCTCGGGGACTCCGTAATGCCTCAGCAGCTTCCACAGCATCTCTCTGTCCACACTGTCGAAAGCCTTCTCATAATCTATGAAGTTGATGTAAAGGGGGGAGTCCACTCCAGCGAATGCTCCACGATGATGCGCAGGCTGGCGATCTGGTCGGCACATGATTTGTTCTGCCGGAAGCCTGCCTGCTGTCTCGGAGCTTGGGGTCGACGGCCTCTTTCATTCTCTCCAGTAGAACCCTGTTGAGAACCTTGCCTGGCGTTGACAGGAGCATGATCCCTCGGTAGTTGCTGCAGTCCCTGAGGTCTCCTTTCTTCGGCAGCTTGATGACGATTCCTTCTTTCCACTGAGCCGGTACCTCCTCCTTCTCCCAGATCTTGCTGAAGAGGCTGTATAGCATGTTGACAGCTGTCTCTATGTCTGCTTTGATGGCTTCTGCTGGTATCTCGTCCGGCCCTGCAGCCTTCCCATTTTTCAGAGTCATGATGGCCTTCTTGATCTCTGCCTTTGAGGGTTTGTCACAGCTGATGGGCAGGTCAGTCTCTGCAGGTGGGATGTCTGGTGGTGCGTCAGGGGCGGGGCGGTTCAGCAGCTCCCTGAAGTGTTCTGCCCATCGTTTCAGCTGTTCCTCGGTTGTTGTCAGTGGGTTTCCGTTCTTGTCCTTCACTGGCTTGTCTGTCTGCTGGAACTTACCCGTCAGCTTCTTGGTCACAGGTACAGGTCCTTCAGGTTCCCCTGTCCAGCTGCTGCCTCTGCTTGGCTGGCCAGGTCGTCAAAGTAGTCCCTCTTGTCCTTCTTGATGCTCTTCTTTACTTCTCCGTTCGCTGCTGTGTGCTCTTCCTGTGCCTTTGCCCTAGCTGCTCTTGTTCGGCTCGTGTTCAGTGTAGCTTTCTTCTCTCTCCTTGTTTCCAACTTGTGGATGGTGTCGGCAGAGATCCATTCTTTGTGCTGGGCCTTCTTCTTGCCAAGGATCTCTTCACATGTGTCATGCCAGAGCTTCTTGCAGTGTTCCCACTGTGTCTCGATGTCCGTCTCACTGTCTTCTATCAGCTCATGTAGCGGCTGGAACCTGTTGGAAAGACTGATCTGGAATGCTGCTTGTGTGTCCCTGTTCCGGAGCAGTCCGACATTGTACCTTGTACGTGTGTTGTTGGTGTTGGTGAATCTCTTGAGGCGAAGTCTCACTGTTGTTAAAGAAGGTGGTGGTCTGATGACACGTCAGCACCTCTCATCACTCGTACATCCCGCCATGATCTCCTGAATTTGCGGCTAATGCAGATGTGGTCAATCTGGTTCTCCGTGACATGGTTCGGGGATCTCCATGTGGCCTTGTGGATGCGCTTGTGTGGGAAGATGCTTCCTCCTATCACCAGCTGGTTCAGGGCGCACAGGTCTGCAAAACGCTCACCATTCTCGTTCATCTGTCCCAGTCCATGTGTCCCCATGCTGTCCTCATAGCCTGTGTTGTCCCTTCCGATCTTGGCGTTAAAATCTCCCATCAGTATGGTTATGTCCTTTGCTCCTCTTTTGTCTATCATGTCTGTAGTTGCTGGTAGAAGTCATCTTTCTTCTCTTCTTCCGCATCATTGGTGGGAGCATAGCACTGGATGATGTTCAGCCTGATGTCATTCTTCTTCGTGGTAAACTTGGCTGTGATGATGCGGGAGTTGACAGGTTCCCATCCGATGAGTGCCCCTTGTGCCTCCGGTGCCAGCATCGGGGCCACACCCTCAGTGTGGGGTCTCCATCCTCTGTGTGTCCTGAGTACAGCAGCTGTTCTCCAGATGAAAGTCTCAGCTGTCCTGATTGTAGCCACATTTGTCTCACTCAGTCCTAGCACTCCGATCTTGTAGTTTTTCATCTCTCTCGCAACTTGGATGGTTTTTCCTGTTTCAAACATCGTCCTGATGTTCCATGTGGCTACTTTCGTTGTTGTCCTGGGTGTTAGAAGGGAGTCGGCTGTCAAACGACCGACCCTGGAGGTCTGCCCTGACAGGATCGGTCTAGGTGGGAGTGAAGGGAGTGACTGACCTCACACGCCCCGCAAGAGACCACACAATAAAGATTACGATACAACACCCCATTTATTCACAACACACACAATCGCAAATAAATATTTCAACACACGCACCATGCACTATCACAATCAAACATTCCAACACACATAACATGCGCAATCACAATCAAGCATTTCACCATACGCCGTACACAATCACAACCACAACATCTCATCACGTATAACATATACACAATTATAAATAAACATTTCCAGCATCCATCCCTTCCCACACCATGGAGTGCCTCCACACCCCTGCCTCTGTCAAGTCTACTGGGAGCACCCTGTCGCACTAGGTGCTCCGAACCGGGTCGGTTCTTGAAGGGAGTCGCTCAAAGCCGACACCCTCGACACACAAGCAGGCAGTGAAGAGCGCGTCCCGGAGGGGGGGGGGGGGGGGGGGGGGAACGTGGCGTTGTTACTGGAGGTCCTGGACGGGGGTCAGGGCCGGCCAGTCAAGCCGGCGGGCTCCTCTACCAGTCCGCGGTCCCGACTAGAGCGTGGCCTCGACCAGCGCGTGGCACCATCCAGTCTGCGGTCCCAGCCAGAGCGTGGCCTCAACCAGCACGTGGCACCATCCAGTCCGCGGTCCCAGCCAGAGCGTGGCCTCAACCAGCACGTGGCACCATCCAGTCCGGACTCCGGGTGAAGCCCCCGGGAGGGGGGGGGGGGAAACGTAGCTGGGAGGAGAGAAGAAAGGGGGGGAAGGAAGAAGGAAGGAAGAAGGAGGAAGGAGGAAGGAGGAAGGAGGAAGGGTACTGGAACCCCGCCGTCAGTACAGTCTGACCCATGCTGTTAAATCTTAACAGCCACTCGCATGATGGGCGAGGGGAAGTCTACTAAATGCACCAATAACCCCAGCTCAACACAGACCTGAGCATAACACAGTAAACCCATCGAATCAGGAATGTTCATTAGGGTCTTCTCACACGATGCAGGTAAAAGACTGCATTAAATCAACAGGTTATAAAACAAATATGAATTATCTTCACCCTTCTCTCACTCACGTTTAACATTTGCCTTTCTTGGGAAATAACCAACACAGCGACCATCGCTTTATAACTGCCACCACATTTGCAAATAATAATTCAATGGCATAATTGTCACATTTTATAGCCACATTTCAAAATAACACAAATCTCCAACCACGCATCCGAACGACAAATCATGCGTACGCACGCTCGCGAACATAAAACTCGTTCTCCTTGCACACACAAACAGACGGTGGCCGAAGGATAAGAGTCCGGCGAATGTGACAGGGGCGGACGAGCGAGACCAAGCAAGTTCCAACCCTGAATCACCAGGTTCTCTCCCATCCCCACCGACTACCGCATCACCAGATGCATAAACAGGAGAAAGAATTTTGGAAATAATTTAGAATGGCCAGGTTAAAGATTGAATTAACCAGAAAAAAGGTCTCCCACAATATTTCTCTTACAATTTCGAAAACAAAAGAAAATTGCGCAAAAGAGAAGACTAAGCCGGCTAATAACAACAAACCAAAACAAACAAACCACGAAACTGATGCTTACCAGCTACCCGTGGGTGACCCAGAAGAGGCGGGTCAAACGACTCTCTCTGCCCTCTGTCCAGTCGAGAGGACAGAAGCGCAGATGCGGAGAAAGAAGAAGTGATGTCCCTCTCCTACAGGCCGACTGTAGGAATTGAAGATACCGACTGTACCTTCGATGATACGGTGAAGAACCAAGACCGGAGCAGGCGCTCCCAGAGACATCTTCCGCTCGAGTGAAGAGCTAACCTCCCTCAGCGATGGCGGCCAACATGCCACGCTGCGTCACAGAGTGAGCATACTTCAAACTAAAAGAAATGAAGCACGTGCGACAGGTAAAAAGACAGGCGAGAGGCCGATAGACAGCAAGTTCGAGAGAAAAGTACCAGCCACCCGTGAACCTACAGGATGAATAGCACGGGCAGTGGAATAAGAGAGAGAGAGAGAGAAAGCAAACCGAAGTTGAGCTGAACTACACCAAGGTGCAACCGCACCACAAGCCACATTAAGGGACGGATACACGACAACAGCAACGACAATAAACAAATGAATAATTGCGCCACCCTAGATGGGTCAAACGTCGTAGGCCTCGTGACAAACTCGTGACATCGGCCTTGCAGCTTCCTTTCGGCTTTCACTGCACTGCGTCATAAGTCTCCGGGATGGAGACCCTTCATTGCCCAGGTGAATGCTTTGGTTCATTGTCGTCAATGCTTCTGTAACTCGTCGCGGCAAATTTGTTTGACGAATACAAAGAGCAGAGAAAACTTTGCTTCAAGCACGGAGTTGACAAAGCCAAACGAGAGTACATCAGTCAACCACAGCGCCCATCTGGAGGGCAGTAAACACTATTGCCCGTAACAAGAGTTCAGATTCACAATTAATTCAACCACAAGCATAACTCCGGACGAATTTAATGCACACTTTCTGTCATTACCTGATATCCGTACTCAAGCTTCACAGAGTATAAAATCACCACATGAATATACACGGCCGACTTCCCTTATATCATTTTGCAAACAAAAACTTGGATCCAGTAACTCACTCAAGATTCTCCTACTTGCTGTACATGAAGTAGGAATGCACATAGCACAGTTAAAGAATAAAACATCCATGGGTCCTTATAAGATACCCGCATTTCTTCTCAAATCTGCTCTACTTTACATTGTTGACTCTCTAACATACGTATATAATTCGTCCATTGAAACTAATGTCTTCCCTCAAGCATTCAAAACTGATCCCCCTTCCAAAATCAAATGATTTGTCGGATCCAAATAATTTCAGACCTATATCCTATCAATTCTATCCAAACCTGTCGGAAGATACATACTCACACACGCATCTCAGTTCATGGAGAAAAAAAAAAAATTCACCCACTCCAGTCTGGATCCCGATCTAATCACTCCTGCCGCACAGCATTACTACGAATGTGTGACTCATGGCTTTCAAATATGAACCAATCACAAATGACAGGGACTGTCTTTCTTGACTTTAAAAAGGCTTTTGATTTTTTTTTTTTAAACTTTTTTTTTTACATTTTTTTTCTTTTTTTAACCTTTTTTTTTTTTTGGCTGTCCCAACCTCTGCGCCACTTCAGAGGCAGTGCACCCACGCCGCTCATTCCGACACCCCGTCCGCAGCCACAGCCCGACTGGCCCCGCCGCAGCCCCGGCACCGGCAATCCACAGGGAGCAGTCAATGGCAAGTCGTCAAGAGGCAACCCACCGGAGGAGACACTGCACTGCTGCCGAGTCACTTCGGTGGTGTTCAGTGGCGCCTGTTCTGATCTAACATACGCAGGACGCCACCTACTAAGCCCCCTACTGACGACAATAATTGCTTAGTCGCGGAGCCGGCGTGAGTGAGCTCTCCCTCCGGAGGTCGAGGGCGCCACCACGTCCGTCCAACGACAGCCACTATGGACTCGCCGATACCGGTGACCCCGACGGAACCAAACCAAGGCCAAACCAAGCAGGGCATGAAGGGCCACAGAATTTGAGACATCTTTTTTTAATGCTGATCGATGAGAATGAGGATGATTAAGATGATGCTACGGGTTTCCATTTCGGTCTGAGACTACATGACAGGGCTGTACTCTACGCTTCCTTTCATAATATATCCCGGCGTCAACCAGGCCCGAGAGATACAGGCACCTGCAGTGTTGGTCAGGAAATTTGAGCAACACTCTCAGAAACGCATCCATTAAGTGGATGAAACTCGACTGTGTGGTCCCAGTCTTCCCAACTGAGTCCGCAGCAAACTCAACTCTGGGTAGGAGCCGGTCGCGTCGGGGCAGAAAAACCCACATGACTCTGATGGGATTCGAACCCACGACCTAGTCCGCGACGCTAACCACTTCGCCACGGCGGCTGGTAAGGCTTTTGATCTTGTTGATCATTCCATTCATTTAGAGAAACTATCTATCTACTTGAACTATTCCTCGATAGTCTCATTATTCCAATCATACTTGAACGATGGGACTCAGTATGTGGTGCTTAATGGCAGAACCTCCACTTCAGACATTGTTAGACATGGAGTCCCACAATGCTCAGTAGGCCCCCTCCTATTCTGCACCTTCATCAATGATAAACCATTGTCCATATCAGATGAAAAAGTAATGACAGATTTACTTGCTGATGACTCGTCACTCCAAACGAATGGTAGTGATCTACAGACAATAGAAACTTCTGTCCAGGAAAGTCTAAACGATGTGTCAGACTGGTGTCATTCAAACTCAATGGTCATACACCCAACCAAAACCAAATCTATGATTATAGCTACCCGCCAAAAGCACCAATTGACTTCTCTTTACGTAAAACTTCAGCTGAGGGCACTTCTATCGAACAGGTAGATGAGCATCGTGTTTTAGGGATAACGATAGATAAAGAATTGAAATGGCAATCTCATCTCAATAACGTATGCAAGGTAGTCTTAAAAAAAACAAACCCTTTTACTATTATCTCAATTAAAGTGCCACGTCAACAGCACTGTATTTAAACTTTTCTTCAATGCATACATAATGTCACATATCAATTACGATTCAGCAGTGTGGGACGGGAGTAGTGATGTCCACAACAACAACAAAAAAGCTGAATTCTCTTCATAGTCGTGCAGCAAAGCTGCTCCATCCAGCCGTACCTTTGACAACAGATGGAAAACTAAAAGCGCTGACCATACTTCCTCTGAGTAAGCAACTGGAATACACCAAGGCATCATTTATGTTTACAATCTCGACGGATACTATGCCATGTTATATCAATGCCCTTTTTACAAAATTGTACAGCTTTTCTGGCTCGAAGAAATTCCTTCTCCCCTACCGACGCATTGATCAATACAAACAAACCTTGCTTACTCTGGACCATATATCTGGAACTCACTTCCACCGAGTCTACAAAATACGAATACTTTTATAAGTTTTCAAGAAACATCTACATAAACATTGTATGTTTCAGTAATGTGATTATTCGATTAAAATGATTAGCGCCCGTATGCAAAGTCTTCTGTAAAGCATACTTTGAATACACCATCTAAACATATAACCTACTCCATTACATCGCTCATCCGCACTCCCACCCTGTCCATCATCCCTCTACTCCTCTCGATCCCCACCTACCATTCTCCCCCCACACCCCACTTCCTCCGACCTCTCTCTCTGTAATATTGTTTGTTTGCTTATTTGATTGTTTTTGTATTTATAAGTGTCCTCTCTCTGTAATTTTTTATTATTTTGTTTGTTGAAATAATGTATTCATGACAAGGACAGACTGTAAGACTAGGTTTTGGCCTGAAATCTTCATGCTTGCACATTAACGATCAATCAATCAATCAATCAATCAATCAATCAATCAATCAATCAATCAATCAATCAATCAATCAATCTCTCTCTTTCTGTCTCTCTGTCTCTCTGTCTCTTTCTCTCTCTCTCTCTCTCTCTCTCTCTCTCTCTCTCTCTCTCTCTCTCTCTCTCTCTCTCTCTTTCCTGAATACAACAACATTACTCTTTTCTGTTAACCTTGAGCTGAAGTCTTCAACGAGCACGATATAAATCATTCAGCTGTTATGTGTTTGAAGACCAGTTGGGGGTTTAAGAGGGTAAGGCGATTTCCTCTGATAATAACAACATAAACAGTTGATCTAGTTGCAAAGCGAGGCGACTGCAGGCTGAAATCGAAACAAATTTTAAATGTTAGTGATAGCGCACCGCCAAAAAAAAAAAAACGTAAACAAACGAATCACAAGACAAACACGGCGCGTTTCGACCTCTTAGGTCTTCTTCAGGCGAGACACAAAACACTCAGGACAAGGAAAACGAACGAGCAACCACTCATCTTCACCCACTTCAGCACAAGATAGGCGTTGAATGAAAACGAGGCTGTCAGGAAGGAGACAATGTGTGAGTCGAGGTTGCAATATGATAATGATATACTGACAGGAATAATAATAATGATGGCAATGATGATGATCAAAAATATTGGAGAAAAAACACCACATAAATACAGGATTACTACCACTTTCGGTGATAATATGGCATACCAGTTGTTTGTATGGGAGAAAGGGGAGTGGGTTTGGGGATTTTTAAGCAGCATGGTTGCAAAGGCAACACAATCTTAGTGGCGATGGCGACAGTGATCTTAATGGTAGTGATGGTTATATCAATACTAACAATCGTATTGATAAAATGATGAAAATGCTAACAACTATAGTGACAGTAATGGTAATAATAGTACTGACAATAAAAGCATGATACAGAAATATAATTTTAAAAGAATATGTTAATAATGATGATGATAATAGGCCTAATAGTACTACTACTAATAGTAAGGGAAGGGAAGAAGAAAAACAAACAAAAACAACAACAACAACAACAACAAAACAGGGAGGAGAACCTGACATCAATAATTATGTGATTGGATGTGTGCCTTCTCTTCACATATATTTTACGCAAGTGCTTCGAAATTTTTTTGCTGGTCGTTTACCGTGTTTACCGGGTTTAAAGCAGTAGAGAAGTGTTATTTCATTTGTTTTCTTTTGATCATTTTGTTTGTTTGTTTGTTTTTGTTTTGCATTCTCTTCTGGCAAGACAACCATGTTTTATTATTGTCTTTCTCATTTATATCCGCAAAAGTCTTCTTGCCTTTAACTTGGCACTAGTACATTCTTTATCCAACAAGTTATTGTCAGTAGTATCACGACCCGGTCTACTACATCTTTTCATGCGTTCAGCTGGTTTTATAGTACACTCATTGAAGGAATCAAGAGCGGCATTAACATCCTTAAAGAGTAATAGCTTATCCAGTCAATGACAGAGTATTTTTGTTATTCATTTGCTCATTATCTATATACTGGATTTTTTTTTTAAACTGTGCTTTTTATTTAGTATTTATAGCAGTTATTCTTGAAAAAAACCAATGCTAAACTCCATAGGTAAATGATCAGAATCATTTCGTTTCAGTTACGTGAAGTTTTCAAAACAGAAGGATAATTGCAAACAGATCACAGGATGCTATGAAGTGATAAATCAAATTGCTTCCAGTTTCTGATATGTAATGTGATTTTGACAGTCACAATTACACACTCTGTTTAAAATACACAGGACCCAGTGATGAGCTCGTATTTAACAACAATTTACCAGATTTGTTCAAACATTTATCTTCAGAACGTCTGCTTGTCATATATGTCTGGTCAAACTGGAACTGTTATGTATCTGTCAAAAAAGAACAATAATTTTGTCGTGTATCCAAGATGTGTATACTGATCATAAAAACGCTGCAATATTCCTGATTCGTAAGAGGCTTTGGGGCTCATCAAAAGATTTTTTTTATGTTTATGCTCATGTAGTAGAAGAAAATTCACATTTCTTTTTGCGATAATGACATTGCTGATCCAAAAAGCCTGCATTGCTGATGCCTACCACATCTGCCTAATCTAAAAATATGTCCTTGTCATGCATACATTATTTCAACACATATCATTCATACTGACAAGACAACATAGCAACACTGTAATCCAATTCTACAATGATAAGCAAACTACTCGTGAACGTAATAATGATATGGTGGGTAGTCAAACAGAAGGAAATAAATCAACAAACATACAAGCAAACTAACAAAACTACACATAGAGAGGTCGGAGAAGGGGGGGGGGGGGGGGGGGGGAGGGAAAAGGTAGGTAGGGGGAGGAGAAGAGGGATGTAGACAGAGTGAGAGTGATTTAATGGAGTAGGTTATTATTATGTTTAGACGGTGTATTTTTAAAATATGGTTTACATAAGACTTTGCAAATGGGCGCTAATGATTTTAATCGAATAATCAAATTATTGAGACATACAGTGTTTATGTAATTGTTTCTAGAAAAGTTTGTTTTAACGTCTTCGTATTTTGTAGACTCAGTGGGAGTGAGTTCATACCCCCAAAACCATCTAATAAACTAGATGGGTTAACTCGTTTAGTTTATTTCATCGAAACCAGTCAGGTTTTAAGGCGAAACACTCTCGACACACAACATTGACTAACCTGGTTTGATCAATGGCTCACTGATATAGGTGCTGACAAAAGCACAGATGCTCTCTCATTGTAGAAATTAATGAAAGGTTCTGAAGTTATTCATCACGATCTTGCCCCAAAAATGTACAACGATATGTACCAAGTGACAATTTGTCAGCTGGAAAGCCTGTTTTCATTTCGTGCAAATCGAAACCAAACGGTTTCAGTGATTGGGTCTATATCTGTCCAATGGTTTTCTGTCATGGTGTCCCTGAAGGGTCAGAATTTTAATCAACAGCATTTTCCATTTCCGGAATAGCTCAGTTGGTAGAGCTCGGACTCATGATCCTGAGGTTACGGGTTCGAATTTCGGTTTCAGGGGATTTTGTCCTCGGAGTTAACATTGGTTCTGACTCCATTCCCATAACATTTTATGACGTTCTGGGTCCGTTGGCGCCGGGAAAA
>JAFLJL010001025.1:15937-27236 GCA_018398815.1 Conus ventricosus
TTCGAAACCATCAGAGTCATGTGGGTTTTTCTCCCCCGACCGGCTCCTACCCAGAGTTGAGTTTCCTGCAGACTCAGCTGGAAGATGGACCACACAGTCGAGTTTCATCCACTTAATGGGTACGTTTCTGAGAGTGTTGCTCAAATTTCTTGACCAACACTGCAGGTGCCTGTATCTCTCGGGCCTGTTGACACCGGGGTATATTATGAAAGGAAGCGTAGAATACAGCCCTGTCATTAGTCTCAGACCGAAATGGAAATCCGTAGCATCATCTTAATCATCCTCATTCTCATTGATCATCATTAAAAAAAAAGAAAAAAGAAAGAAAGAAAAAAAAAAAACATATACAAACAGCTGTTGAGTCTCCACGTGCAGGCTATTCCTGAAATCTAAAATCCAAACTCATTCCGATTGTAAACGTTTGGACACAATGCTTCTTTAGTGGAAACTCACTTTTAACAAATCAATGCCTATGTCATGAAAAAAAAAGTCGATCATGCCCCACCAGCTCCGAAAAAAAAAAGAAGCAAATCCCCCCAACAAATCTGATTCATACTGTCTACCAATAATGGATTCATATACTGTTAAAATGGGGTGTAATTTATAAGTATTCTGGTCGTTGTTTTTGAGTAATACCTTATCGTCTGCCTTCACTTATACAAACAAGGCTCGGAATTTTCAGACAGAATCTACCATTCACGTCTTTGGGACACTGTAAGAACAGTTCAAGATGATTCGACTTTGGTTTTTTGTTCCATACAGCAAAATTCGCTCTTTATCTCAGTCTGTCTGGATTGAGTACGTGGATGCGAGTAGGCCTACACGGATTTAATTTTTTAATATTTTTTTTTATATCTATTTTTTTCAATAAATGTATGCGTAAGTCTTGTTAATGTAATCATTCCTGGGTTTGCCGTGATGAAGGGTATGAAGTGAAATGATCTGAATATGTGTGTGTGTGTGTGTGTGTGTGTGTGTGTGTGTGTGTGTATGTGTGTGTGTGTGTGTGTGTGGTGTGTGTGTGTGGTGTGTGTGTGGTGTGGTGTGTGCGCGCGCGCACAAGTGTGCACGTGTACACGTGTGTGTGTGTGTGTGTGTGTGTGTGTGTGTGTGTGTGTGTGTGTGATCTGTAGGCTTGTGTGAGCATGCTGCTGCAGGCACATATCTGCTCATGTGTGTACATGATATCATGTATGGTGTATGTGTATGTGTCTGTGTATAATGTGTAAATGCACGTGTGCGTGCACATACACTTGTGGATGGTGTGCGCGTACACGCGCATGCACCTGTATAAGAGTATGTATGTGTGTGTGTGTGTGTGTGTGTGTGTGTGTGTGTGTGTGTGTGTGCGTGTGCGTGCGTGCGTACGTGCGTACGTGCGTGCGTACGTGCGTGCATGGTGCGTGCGTGCGTGCGTGCATGTGTGTGTGTGGTGTGTGTGTGTGTGTGTGTGTGTGTGTGCGCGCGCGCATGCACGCGTGTGCATATGTGTATGCATAAGCGCGACATTGTGTGCATGTGTGCATGCGTGTGTGTGTGTGTGTGTGTGTGTGTGTGTGTGTGGTGTGTGTGTGTGTGTGTGTGTGTGTGTGTGTTGCTCCTGAACTGTCTGTGGATAACGTTCCGAAAACGACGTAGTAAGAGCATCAAAAAGAACAACAAGAACAACACAACACAACACAACACACACACACACACACACACCACGCACGCACGCACACACGCACGCACGCACGCACGCACGCACGCGCGCGCGCACACACACACACACACACACACACACACACACACACACACACACACACACACAGACACACACACACACACAAATCCATGAACTTTCCATGTCACACACCTGCATCGCCCCGCCAATGAACACCCACCAACGCACACAAGTCTGCAGTATACACTGAGGTCCCTGAGAGATTCAAAGTCTTTTCTCAGTTGACATGTGTTTGATCATTAAGTGTGTCTGTTATTGGAAATGCCCGGTATGAGTCTACCCAATCTCTAGGAGTCTTCACTGTGTGCCCTTGATGTAGGAGTCTTCACTGTGTGCCCTTGATGTAGGAGTCTTCACTGTGTGCCCTTGATGTTATTCCATTATTTGTTCAGTTGGTGATGTTTCTGGTTCTTCCTTTAAGTCTGGATGTGCGGCCACTTCCTCTCTTGATGTTTCTCCTGTTTGTTGAGGTGATTCCTAAGATTTCTTGTTACATCAGACTGGACAAGCTGTAATCCAGTTCTTATTGTCGCCTTGCCTGCCAATGTGTCTGCTCTCTTATTTCCTGTAAAGCGTCCTGGGCAGCACGTCCACATGAGTCTTTTCAATGGAAAGTTACATATTACTTCATGCCAGGCAGGACTTCCCATTCCACTCTCCCCCTACGTTTTGAAGTACTTCATGAAGTCAGTCAGTATCATGGCTTGTTGCGTTTTTAAACTGGTCTGTGGATGCAAACCAGTGGAGTGCTTGTGTCACTGCTTCTACTTTCATGTTGGACTTGAAGTTCTTACACTGTATGCACCATTGTCTTCCTGGATGGTTCGGCCACATTGCTTCAATTTGCATCCCTAGCCTGACTGACTAGTGACAGAACCATCAGTGTATACAACAATATTTTCTTCTGTGCCAAGGTTTTCTACCAGCATTTGAACTTCTGTGTTTTCTTTCTGGCCATTTACGAGTGTCTTCCAAGCTCTGGAGCAATGGCGTTTGATATAGAGAGGTGTTTGAAGTGATCTGTATACGTTCCCCACTCATTCGTTTGTTCGAGTTCCGCTAATTGGCACACAAGCTGTATATTATCTTCTGCCAGTCCCATCTAAGATTTTTCACGTCCAGTGCGAGCGCTCCTTGCTTCCTTGACTGCTGCATGTAGGCCAATGCATGTGTTTGGGGGATTTTCAAGTGCTGTGCTTATGTTAAGAGAATTCGGAAAGATTTCATCTTTTATCTGTGCCCTCTATAACACGTTTAAATGGTTCATATTGAAAATAATGAGGATTATGAATGGTAAGAAACTAAATCATGACTGTTTGAGTTTTTCTTTTACATCTCAATGTTGTCCACTTCTGTTAACTTCCTTTCAGTTAGGCTAATGCGCACAAGTAATGACGTTCACTTGCCGAACCGGCTGCACACCAACAATTAACGTACCATGGCCTTGCTTAAGGAATCAAAATATTTATAGAGAGGAACAATTAGATTGTTTTGAGAAGTTTTCTTGTGACTGAAAGTGGATTCTCCTCCTTTTCTTTCATATGGCCATCAAGGTACAAGCCAGATGGCTCCAAGCAGTCAAATTAAAATGAAAGGAACGGGACTATTTAGGTACTGCACGCTGGCACAAAGATAAGGTCACGGGTGAGTGCACAGTCCTGAAACTAAGGGGAAGATCATGTACTTGAAAATTGTGATTAAAATCTCCAAAACAAGGGAAATAGTTGGTAGAGAGTTGTCCTTTTAATCATTTAGCAGTCTAACATCAAATACTGGCTCAAATTTATAGTAGGCCTCAAAATGCTTACATCGGTCATAATTATAGGGTTTTAGTGCAAGATCATAATTGTGGCCTTTGGCCACTTCTCCTGGGTTAAGAAAGGGACATAACTCATTCGAGAGAGAACCAGGACCGAACCGCGGGAAACGGAATGGCGGCACGAAGGAAACGAGGTCGGCAATCCGAGACAAATCAACTCGATGTCGGCGAAGAATCCGCCAACAGAACACTGCAGAAACAGGCAAAAGTTGATGGCCATCTTTTGCATTCCGATGAAGCTGATAACGAGACGCCCACAAGTAGCGCCAGCGCAGATTTCTGCCTGACGATTGAATTTTGGTAAGCATGAAAATTGGGTGCGTGGTTATCCAACCCATTAGGCCTAACCCCCTTTTGCCAGAAACATTTTGTGTCTGTGGAGGTTGGGGGAGCATGCGACCAGTAAATATGAAATTGGACTTGCTGGATTTGTACTTGCATGAATCCAGAACTTCCTTCTATTCGTAATATTTCAGCATGTGCCAGTTGGAAGTAGTCCCATTTTTAAAAAAAAAGATTGCCGTAATTTGGCATAGTTTAGAGGCCCCCCCCCCCCCCCCCAATCCACACACACACACACACACACACACACATGCCCCTCTCCTCACCTCCAGTCTTCAGTCTCTCATCCTTGCTGAGTTTTGGGTATGTGAAAAAAAACAAAAAAAACAAAAACAAACAAAACAACCGGTGCAGATGAAAAGGAGAAAAAACACCATCGTCAGAAAGACACCCCCCCCCCAAAAAAAAAAAAAAAAAAAAAAAAAAACAAACAAAAAAAAAAAAACGCTTAAGAAAAAAAAAACTGATTTTTATAGGTACACACTCTTAAATTCATCCTACTCCTCATCAGGATCCGGGTGACAGGCACAACCTATTTGGAAGTTCAGTTACAAATCAAAATCCAGGCTATTTCAGTCATTAGTTTAGTAGGATATCACTAGTTTGTACTATGCTAATGTAGAATTTAAAACTGTTATAAGTCCAGCAGTTTAGCAATTATCTTCCATGCTGGGCGATTGGAGTTGTTAGCATGACCAATAAGGGGGAGAACTCTTCCTACCATAGTACCAAAAATGGATTATCTACCAACTGTGTCAAAAAAGTTCAGATTAAGCTGATAGTTTAACCCTCTTGACACTGCATATAATTATATGTGTATTCTACAACAATGGCTTACAATTGAAGACTGCTAAAACGTCTAGGGGTAGTGCTTGTTTTTACTTTTCACAACTCTTATATAAACATTAGACCCAGAAACCTATACAGTTTTAGAAAGAAGAAAGCTTGAACTTTGCAAAGAAAACAGCTTACTTGGTTATGGTGAGAGAAGTAGTCCAGCAAAATAACCAGTACAGATCCATGAAAAGCACTCAGAAAAAAAATGTTTCACAGAAAACTCTTACAATCCCACACACACACTTAACTGATCTGTCCAGAATATCAAGCACACTGTTCCCACACATCCCAGGTACCATCAGAAGGTAGCAGTTACCTCCTGTGGTACCTGGAAAAACAACCTGGGCACAGTCCCACATCACATGCTGGGCACTCGTAGGAGGATCTTGCTCTCCTCTCATGCCCAGCAACACAGTTCCTTCTGTGCCCAACTGGCAGCTTTCTCAGGTGATGTCCAGGATGGGCAGGGCCAGGCTGAGGTTGGTCAGGCTGGGCTGGAGCAACTTGCAGAGGTGGGTCTGCCCTGGCTGCCTGGATCTCTGCTGCCATCCGCCACCTTCTTATCACCTTGAGAGGGGAGTAATTCCCTGCCAGCGACTCCACAACTTGAACCATGAAGTGGTATCTGCTCAGTTTGGGCTGGTCTGTGGTATTTTTCTCATGTATGATGTAGCTGTTCAGGGCAGCCCTCCCAAACAAAGAAAATGCCACCTTCAAGGTCCACTACGTCGGGGCCATCACCTGCATCATCATCACCTCCATCTTCACCGCTGGGATCTGGAATCAAAAAAAGGAAAGCACACTATTATTATTTATGTTTTCTGCTATGAATCATGAATTAAGTGAAAAGATTTTGTTTCCGTTTACAGCCTACTCCCCACCCACCCACCCAACCCATAAATCAGCACACACACACACACATACACACACACACACACACACACACACACACAACCCCCACCCCACCCCCCACCCACCCCGCAAAAAAACCCAAAACAAAACACAATGGATGTGGGGATGGGAAAAGGGGGAAGGAAATCCTCTCATGTTTATTCTACAATTCTAATGAAAATATAAATTAAATTCTGTTCAAAATAAGTTTTGAGAAATGAAAAGTGACTTGCCGGTTCAAAACAGCCACGCCCACATGACTCGCCCTTCAAAAATATCCTACTAAATTTCTAATGTAGCAGACACTACTGGCGACAAATCACTAGCAAAACCAAAGGCTAATGTATATAAACACAAGTTTCATTCAACAGATCGTGTTTGCAAAGGTACAAAAGTATAAAAACAACAAGAAAATACTACCACAGTGGTAGCGAAGCAAATGTGAACAAAACATTTGTATCAGTCACTCCAGCTGTCCCCACCACCCATTCATCACTGCCACAATCACCAACATCAAGCACTTGAACCACTTTCTCTCAGTTTGCAACAAAAACACATGCATAATTACCTTCATAATCCCCGTCAGAGTCGCTGTCAAACACAGACTTGTCACTAGTGTCGTGAGCAAGATTTTCATCTTCGTGGTGGCTCTCAACATCACTTATTTTGAGGATAAAAAAGCGTCTAATCGGTCGATAAAAATGGCCTTCTTGCAAAGGTGGAAGACGAAGGACTATAGCTACGAGCTTTCCGATTGGTCAGTCGCATTTGGACGCTCGACTGGCCTCTTATCAGCGCGAGATTTGAATTGAGCCACGATCGTGGCTCATCGTGTTCGACCGGGAAGCCCGTACGGGGCCCATCGTCCCAGGCGGGTCAAGTATGCAACCCATCAACTGCCGAATCACGAATCTGGCACAGTCCTTAAAAACTAGGTTTTAGATGGAGTGGGAGTTCCACTAACTATAACCAGTCGTGTATGTCATGTGTTGGTTGTGATGTTGGAATAGGTTGCCGACCTCAACAATTTTTTTTTTCCTTTTTTAATTTTTTTTAAGCCTTAACAGAGCTCCAGATTTTTTTTTTTTCCCCAGCACGGAACACATGTAGCTTGCAGAGAAGGGCAAAAGGAGCTGTCATGCAGTTTGAACCAAATTATGAGCATTAAGCACCAGGAATATGTGCTGAATGTACTTTCACCTGGGGACACTGTGTTTGTTTAGACTATTTATCACAGTGTGTGTGTGTGTGTGTGTGTGTGTGAGACAGACAGACAGACAGACAGACAGAAGGACTTTAAGGAGAGAGAGACAGAATTTGTGACTGTATTATTTTATGTAAGTAAATGTGTATATTGTGTGTGTTTGTGTGTGTGTTTGTGTGTGTGTGTGTGTGTGTGTGTGTGTGTGTGTGTGTGTGTGTGATTGTGTGTGTGTGTTACAGTTTCGTGAATAAGGTGTCGCTGCATGCGGGATAGTCTAGTGTATGTAAGCTACACCATGTGTTACAGAGAGAACATGAATGAACATCATTTATATGTAAAAGATTTATAATCAAAATATTTACACACTGTACTTTGTCATTTCCTCAGATCCCATGTCCAAGCTTTGTTGACAGATTGTGACATTTGCGGTGTCGATTTCATCTTGGGTGTAATTTGTCTCACTGCCATAAGCATATGCAAAAAACAACAACATTGTGTTGAGTATGTATGATGATGTTATCAAGTGGATCCTTTACTTAAATGCCAGTATGTATGATGATGTTATCAAGAGGATCCTTTACTTAAATGCCAGTAAGATGTTATCAAGAGGATCCTTTACTTAAATGCCAGTATGTATGAAGTTATCAAGAGGATCCTTTACTTAAATGCCAGTAAATAGTCACTTTTATTTGTCTGTCGTCTGTGATAAATGGATTTTGTATTTGTCTTTTTAAAAAAACAACAACTTTTTTTGGTGTTCAGAGACTTTGGTGAGGTCAATAATGTATTCATGTTGTTTGTAAAATAATTCACAAAAAAGCACACAAGTGCCTGTGGTATGCTTCTTTGTTGAATGTGGTGTGAACATATTTTTATGCATGTGTGTGTGTGTGTGTGTGTCTGTGTGTGTTGGGATATGTGGAGAGATGGGTTGCTGATGAGGAAGGGAAATATTGGCCATGAAGTATCTGCCTGTGAAAGGAATGAAAATTGGTTGAAAGCAAAGTGATAGAAAGAAAGTTGATGACCAGAAAGAAAGGTGGTGGAATGAAAGATAGTGGCATTAAAGGTGATGCAGTTAATGGGATAAAAGGTCAAAGTGATGAAAATGGATTGAATGAAAGTTTGTGGAAAGAAAGTTGATGGAATGAAAGTGGATAGATGACTAGGTGAGGGAAATAAGGTGATGGAATGAAAGTGGATAGATGACTAGGTGAGGGAAATAAGGTGATGGAATGAAAGCAAATGGAAGTCGAAAGAAATGAAAGGTGATTGGAATAAAAGTTGATGGGTATTTGAGCAGCGTTTGGATTTTTTTTTTGAATGCATGCTGAGCTGTGTAGAGATGAGGCATACATCAGTCTTTATTCAGTGAAAGATGACGGATAGCACTCCCAAGATCCATAGAGATGAAGTCTATGTCTATGAAGGCTATGTCAACCTTGTTAATGATACATTTTAAAAAGTATTTTTGAGGCTCTGCTGAACAATGAAGAGATGATCATGAAGCCTATGTCAACCTTCTTTAAGGATACATTTTGCATGGGAACGAAAGTGAACGAGCAATCACTTACCTTCATCCAATTCGGCGCAAAATGGGCGTTGAGTTATGTTTTTGATTCCACGCCCATTTTGATGATCGTTCAGTGGAAGATGAGGAGTGCGTTGTGATTTCAGCCGGTCCTGACAGGTGTTCCGGCGGCAGGCAGAGAGGCTTGCTGCCAGTGTCCGCACTGAGTTCGGGAACGTCAAGATTGCCCTCAACCCTGAGAAACCACGCCGTGGCAGCTTTGAAGTCACCTTGAACTTTGGCAAGGACAAAGGTAGGACTCGATTTTTGTGTGTGTGCGTGTGTGTGTGTGTGTGTGTGTGTGTGTGTGTGTGTGTGTGTGTGTGTGTATTGAAAACAAGTACCTGTAGTGATTTCTTCTACTGTATAAGGAGGCTGGAACCGACTCCAGCCATGTTGAAAACAAACTAAAATGCAAGTAGACGCACACAAACAAGGTACCAAGTAACGCATATTTGATACACAACACTTGTACGCACACACAGACAAGGTGGAATCTTCTTCTTCTTCTTCTTCTTCGTTCGCTCAGACAGGAACCCCAGATGCACTGATGAAGGCTGCCGTCCGGCGGAGGTCCTCCAGAGATCCGTAGAGTTTCTCCCTCATCGGTTGGTCAGCAGGCCAGGTCTCTGCTCTCAGGTCATGGTGAGTTGGACAGTCTTGTAGGAAGTGTTCCACTGTCATTGGGGCTGTACCGCAGGGGCACACTGCAGATTCGCCAATGCGGAACCTTGTGAACATGTGATGGTGTAGCCTGGAGTGGCCCGTCCTCAGCCTCACAATGTTCACTTGGTCTGGTCTGGGTAGGAGGTGGTAGGGATCTGTCTGGTTATATTCTGGATGTAGCTGAAGCCATCTTTTCTCTGCTTCTCCTTGATGATCGTCTTGGCCTCTTCATAGGAGATTTCCTGTTCCTCTTGTGGCTGCTGTCCTCCTTCCTTCGCCAGTCGGTCTGCTTCCAGGGCTCCCATTTGTACTGACAGACAGGGGGTCCCAGGGACTCCTTCACTGATGCTATAGAGGGTCCCAGAGGGGGTATAGAGAGTCCCCATGAAGAAAATTAACCAATACAGAAAATGTAGTATTTCTTGCTTTTTTAATTATTGGCTTGATAATCTGAACATTTCAGAGTAAATGAATCTCTCTCTCTCTCTCTCTCTGATTAATGATTGTGCATCAATGTCATTAGGAAGGCAAGTTAAAGTTCATGTATGTGCAGTCACTTGTTCTTGTGACCAAATATGTGCACTATGAAATTTATTATAACAATAATAACAGTAGAAATAGTGAAACTCATGCACCCCTAAAATTGTGGTAGATCTGGTGGAGATGTAGGATAATGAATCTATCATGTGTGGTACTGATGTCATACTATCAGTGTTACACAACAAACTATGTCAAGGTCTTTAAAAAAAAAAAAAAGCAAATCTATTTTTCAATCAAAATCTAAAAGGGTTCCTTATTTGAGCTCGAAGGAGGCTTGAAAATTTCGTATCTGGAAGATAATCTTGTGCCAGAATCAGAGCTGCACCGATCTGCTGACGTAAAACGTGTGAACTCTGTTTCACTGCAGCACCTTTCGCACTTTCCATCTCCTCTCTTCTTTTCTCAGCGGCTTGAGCAATGACGTGATCATCACTCTTCTCATGTCTGTACAACGCAGATTTTTGGAAGTTGATAGATCCAGAGACGAAGGCGTTTTTGTCTCTGGACTTGCTACTCGACTTCAGGGCACTACGAGAGCACATGTTGCATTTCATCTTGCCATCTTCGTACTCCAGCCAGCTGAACTCTTTCTTCCAGGCTGAATTATACGCACGGCATTTCTTGTTAGGTGGTGTTGCTGCATATATTTCTTTAGGAATCGACGATTCACTCTCTGTAGCATCTTCAGAAGATGTTTCTTTGCGTTTTTTAGGAGCGCCCAACCACTGAAGCAATGACATATTTGCGAGATGCGATAGCCGTGAACTTCCTTTCTGCTTCGTTCGCCTAGGCTTGTGCACGCGATTGTTACAACTTGTGAGTCATCGAATTGGTTAATTAGTGGCGGCGGGGCCACAGTCTGAATAAGTCAGCCGGTCGACTGAGTAACCGTTCAGTGACGTGGGCCACAAGGCGAGCCTATCAGTGTTTACGCAGCTTCTCGGCTTACTGTACTTTCGCGGGCACACGCTGTCCTGAATTTGACGGCAGGCAATCGCGCGCGAAGCTTGTGGTGTGCTCAGCTTTGATCACTGACCGCGGCACGTTTTGGGGTTTGCCTGATTTTGTAGTGCGTCCCGCAGGACTCGCTACACGTTTTGTTAGTGCGTCCTTTTCGCTCATAGTGCGTCATGGACGCACATATGTGCGTCATTGGGAGCCCTGGCTTCCTCATTGCCTGCTATGTTGCAGTGTGAGGGTATCCACTGGATGACAGTTAGTTCAGTGGCCTGTTGCAGTCTAGCAAGGGCAGAGACAAGGGGGTTGAGGTCCTTGTTCTTTGGGTTCTGTACAGCCTGAAGTACTGACAGTGCATCAGAGAAGATGACGATTTTGGGATGTATGGCCTCTCTATTTGCGCACAGTGTCTCCGCTGCTGTCTGCAATGCGTCTGCCTCAGCTTTGTAGTTCGTGGAGAATTTGCCAGTGGGGATGGCTTGTCGGACGTGAGTTCCATCCTTCAAGGTTAGGAATATTCCTCCACCTCCATTTCTGGTAGCCTCCTCTGCTGAGCCGTCTGTGTATGCATACGTCCACAGCTCCTTGGGGTAAGCCTGTTCTATATGGTCTAGAGCTAGTGCTTTCTTCTCTGTTTCTGATTGTGTGCCCTTTGAGAGAATGCCTGGGATTGTCTCTCTGACTTCCGGAAACTGGTCCCTTCTCCAAGCGGGTACGATGTGTGATCTGCTTGTTCCTTGCTGTAGCAGT
>JAFLJL010001026.1:0-5000 GCA_018398815.1 Conus ventricosus
TCCCCAAGGGAAGTCGACTGAAAAATGTCCATTGTCAGCCTTTCACATGGCTCTGTCCACCCATGGCTGTCGTGTTCCCTTCACTAAATGCTTAAAAAAAACCATTTTACAGAACCCTACACAGTCAATTTATTGAAAAAACAGGAATACAAACAATAAACGATTAAAAGGTTCAAAGACCACAAGACCCTCTAAAAAAATACAGAGTACGTGCAGAGCGAGAGCGAGGAGAGAGAGAGAGAGAGAGCAGAGAGACAGAGACAGACAGAGAGTGAGAGTGTGAGACAGAGATTAGGTCATAGAGGACAGGAGAGATAGAGGACAGAGAGGGAGAGATCTTTTTTGTGTAATTAAAAAAATCCGTATCACAGACACACACACACACACACACACACACACACACACACACACACACAACACACACACACACACACACACACACCGCACCAACACACACACACACACACACACACACAGAGAGAGAGAGAGAGATGAGATGAGAGTGAGGAGAGGAGAGGAGAGACGAGAGAGAGTGGAAGAGAGAGAGAGGAGTGAGAGAGAGAGAGGGAGAGGGAGAGCGAGAGAGACTTTGACATTTGACAGGTTTTGTCATTCCCTGAAAGGTCTATGACAAGGGGGGTAGTAACAATGTCATCCGTTTTATCGACAGAGTATTTGATCGTTAATAAACTGTTAAAGATTCAAGGAAATTTGCTTTGGGAACAATATCAATCGGCAGTCTCTTGCACAACATCATACAACATAACGAAAAACCTAAACCAAAATGAAAAACAAAAAAAAGGCTCACATGGTAGGAAAAAGAGATAGAGAAAATGCGTATGGTACAAGGTCTCGACCATCACAAAAACTAAGATGTCGTACTGACGTAATTTCCAAAAACTCACAATGTTCGAGTCATCATTTAACATTTTCATACCTGGTTTTTTGATTTTAGCTGTGTCTGCTGTCGTATTTTATGCCTGCTTCAGCAATAAAACTAGCAACCTGATTTAATTACAGTCTCAATCGTCGGACATTAACAGTGATGCAACGTCTTTCCTGCTTAGTCACGTCTAAATTAAATTTTGCAAATATACATTTTTGCCGCATACTAGTCGTTATGCTGAGCATTGGAATTAAAGTGTTTTTCGTCATCAATACTGAATTACAGAAAGGGCATGGGGTTCTGGGACGTTCCGGACTGATACCATCTTCTTATTCGCATTTAATCCAAGGTACGTAGCCTAATCTTCCCTTTTCTCTCCCCGTGGCATTAATTTTCTCTATGCCATTTATGTGTCATACTTTTAAATATTTTTGAGTTGAAAATACGTTTTAAAATGAAAAAAAATACTTATTTCCGTTATTTTCCATATCTGAATGCCAGTTCTTGTTTAAAGGAACCAAATAGTCTGTCTTTAAATTCCCCCCGACCCCAAAATTGCTGTTCATTCCTACCCTTGAAATATCCATACAATGCCCAACACATGTTCCTGACAGAACTTTCTTTTTTTTTACTCTGTAAGCCCCCCAATTTCTTTATCTAACTTAGGCTGCAGAAGCAGCATGTCATTCGCTTGCCTAATAATCGTGATGTGGAAGTCTTAATATTTCCAACAGGTACTTTATACATTTAACTAATGTTTTATATATAGCGGGTATCTACCCGTTTCCCCATACAACAATGTATTTGATGAATGGATTGGCACATGTAGACACGTTTTATGGCATAGGTATGTACTTTTTCGATTGGCAATTTTCCGCTTAATCCCCACACTTCAGCTGCATATGTTAGTAAGGGTTCTATCTGTGCGTCAAATAGTTTCCAATTAGCTACAATCAATACTGTTTAAATTTGCTTACGATTTCAAAATTTCCATGACGCCTTTTTTTTGCTTTTCTGCAAGATTTTCCTTGTATAATTCAGACTTCGTTTTGTTTGAGAAAAAAAAAAAAAAAAAACATTCCCAAATGTTTATTGAGTGACCTATATTAACTTCTGCATTTCCATAAACCTTTTTTTCATTTACAGATAAATGACACCTCATCTGAATTCCATTGATTTTGTTTTATTTAAATTCACGTCAAACCTAAGCGATTGCTTGTGTTTTTCAAATTTCTTAACTGGTTTTGTAATCCTATATAACAGTCCCAGAAAGAAGAATAAAACATCATCAGCAAAAGAGTAATAAAAACAATTCGATAGCTCCAGGAATCAACTGAATACCATGTTTACATTCTTGTTATTTCTATGCTAATTTCGTTTATGAAGAGGAAAACAACAGGGGACTTTGGAGACATCTTGCTTTACACATTTGGGCATTGGAAATAATCTGATACACGCCTTTCCACGGACCACACGCAAACACCGAAGTTATAAACACTCTAAACAGCCGTGTATAGTTTACCCAGTCTCACTACTTTTACGCAATACATTCCACAACACATTTTGTATAACCGACTCGAAGGAATTTCCTAAAAATCTACAAAGCTACTTACAGTTTCTTATTGCCAGTAAGTATTTTTCTACAAAGTGAATATACCGTGAATATATGACCGTCGTGTTATAATTAGTCTTCTAAAACCTGCTTGTTCTTCCGTTTTCTTTCCTTTATTTTCAGCCTTTGTGTCAATGTTGTCTGTCAAGATAAAAGTATAGACTGTACTTAGAATTAACTGTAGTGAAAACTCTACGTAGTTATCAGGTCGTTAATATCTCTATCTTGTGTATAGGATGATTTAGATTTTGCCATTCCAACGGAAATTGTCCATATTGTAAAAGGTTGGTTAAATAGTTGAGTAAGAAAAGCACTACTGCCTCATTAGCATGTTTTCAACATTTCTCACAATTTTGTCCGGTCCTGCGCTTTTTCCCGATTTTAGATGTTTATACCAGCAATAAACTTTCTTGTACTTATAGGATTATTAAAAAATCTAAAAAACCAAAAAACCAAAATAAAAAATGGGGTTTCATAAACTTTTCCTCTGCCTCTTCCCTAAGTTTTCTTCTTGCATTATATCATGACTGATTCATGGAAAACATTAAAGAAATGATTTATGCCACGTGAATAGAGATTTTGTTATTTAGGCTTACAGTAAATTTGTGAACCTGTAAATTCGAGAATTCGACATTTTTCAGTATTATTCATGAACTTACTGTTTCTCGCAGGGAATCGCGATTCCCTGGTAATTCCAGGACCTTCTCGATTTCCTGAAGCAGAGGTCCAGTAATTTCATGAATGTACTGGATCTCTCTCTCTCTCTCTCTCTCTCTCTTCTCTCTCTCTCTCTCTCTCTCTCTCTCTCTCTCTTCTTCTCTCTCTCACTCTCTCTCTCTCTCTCTCAAAGGTACGGGGAAAATGCGATTGTCTTTAATTCAGTATTTATTAATTAATTAAATTAAAACAAGAAGAACGTGACTTAGTCACTCTGTACGATTGATAGTGAAAACAACTTTAACAATCTATTGCTAATTTATCGCAGAAGCAAATATTTCTTGAAAAAGGAAGCTTTTCATACTTATGTAGAATTAATGTTCTTTCTTATTAAGTCCTATTATTATCTCAACTTGATTGACTAGGCCTCGTGGTCGCTGCTATTTATGATGTATACTCATTTCTATATGCTTTTGATTCTCTTTAATTTTGATTTTTCTTAATTTTGTTTCAAGCAGTGTTACCCCATGTCAATTATTTAGTTTTGATGATGACATGTATACTGTATTCATTGTCATTGTCTCTCTTTCTTTAAACATATCTCTACAGGCTTAATTAGAAGAAACTCATGACATTTGAGAGTGCAAACATATTTTTTCACTGAAAAAACATTAAACAACGTAAATATAAAATGAACAGCCTAGATATTAGAGAAGCAATTAAAACAGCAGAATGTAATTCATGTCCAGTTGTTTTATGAATCTCTACTCTCTCTCTCCTCTCTCTCTCTCTCTCTCTCTCTCTCTCTCTCTCTCTCTCTCTATCCTCTCACTTCTCTCTCTCTCTCTCTCTCAAGGTCAGAGCCAAAGGTAAGAAGTGGTTGCGGTTTTACCGTGCGAACATAACAACGGTTTAAGTGATCCGAAAAGTGTCAGGCGTCACTCTGTCAACACCATGTACTGAGTGAGATTATTGTTTCTGCAAGTGCGGCTGCCATGACATCTTGAATTACACAATGCATTCGCTTTGAAGCATTTGCAACGATTGTTCTGACATTGTTTCGGGCCATTGCAGTTTGCCTTTAGCGAAACCTTGTCCTCCTGTATGCGACTGGAATTTGGACTGCTTGTCTCAAACGTAACCGAGTTCTCCAGGTTAACGTCGTCCTCGGTTAGCAGTCTTTGTGGACAAAGATCAAACTGGTTTCTTGAATAACCAGTAGCCAAGATGCCCGCTCTCACGGCGATTCGGTAAAGGTCAGTTTCTGTCTCTGTTTGCAATGACACCTAAAATGTTTCGCGATCTCCTCGACCGCGATCGATTAATGGAATGAGAACTACGACATTATCCCCAGGTTTCTCGTGCTTTGAGTTCAACCCGGCTTCTCTTTACCATCCGTTCTGCTTGGATCACTTGATTGTCATAAGCTTCTGCATGGATCCGCTTGATTCTGGCACATTCAAAGGTTCACTGATACAAAAAGGTACATAACAATGTCACACAAATTTACTGGAATTTTCGGGGAATTCGTGAATTCCGGGAGTTAAACAGTAAGTTACACATATTTACTGAATGATCTTAGGTGTTTCAGTAAAATTGTTAAAACCGACCCCAAATAATCAGGAAATTCGTGAATTGCCTGTAATTTTCAGGGAATTCCTGAATTCCCTGAGTGAAAACAGTAAGTTCACGAATTTACTGAAAATGTCAGGAAATTCACGAATTTACTGATTTCACACAAATTTACTGTAACATATATAAGACGTTTTTTTTTATTAACCGATCTTATAATTGACCACAATGCCCTCGAATCATTTACTGAGTCTCTCTCAACTTCTGTAAACA
>JAFLJL010001026.1:10000-44350 GCA_018398815.1 Conus ventricosus
TGAAAAACCATGCTCGGGCGAAGTCTGTCAGTCTTGTTTTGGTAATTAGTTATTTGAGAAACAGATGGAGAGGAAATGAGAGGGGATAGGGAAGAGAGGAAATAGCGAGGGAGATGAAAAGGAGGAGGGGCGGCAAACGTTAAGCAATTACTCAGCCCGTCTTTATGGAGGGGTAAGGCAAATATAATGTTATGACTCATGCTTTTTCGGAATTCAACACATAATATTTGTATGTAACGACAACCACTGTATCATTTAAAACATGAGGTGTTGCCGATGACTCAGTCCTTCACGAAGATTTTAAAAACACACACACACACACACACACACACACACACACACACACACACACACACAACACACACACACACACACCACACACACACAACACACACACAGCGTATATAAACAGATATATAGGTCATGGATATATTATCTGATTATTGTCATAAAGTAAAGGACGCATTCTTAATGTCTCTAATCATAAACGATAAACGTAGGAACGATTCCAAACCTGCACATTTGAAAATCATGAGCTATCTTCTGTTATGTTCTTGTTGTACATAGTATAATCAATATCAATCTCTCTCTCTCTCCTCTCTCTCTCCCCTCTCCTCTCTCTCTCTTCTCTCCTCTTCTCTCTCTCTCTCTCTCTCTCCTCCTCCCCTCTCTTCTCTCTCTCTCTCCTCTTGTGTGTGGTGTGTGTGTGTGTGTGTGTGTAACAAATCTAAAAAGAAATGTTGGGGAACCACCTAAAAAAGAGGACAAACGTATCACAAGACAAAACACGACGTGTTTTGTTATGTCTTCTTCAGCAAGATACAAAACAAATATTGCAACGAAAGAGAACGAACAATCACTTATCTTCGATTACTTCAGCGCAAGATGAGCGTTGAATGAAAACGAGGCTGCCAAAGGGAGATTACGTGTGAGGTAAGCCAGTACCTGAAATAATTATATTATTTATGGGAATAATGATGAGCAAAATATTGAAACAAAATGAAGACAGGTTTACTACCACTTTTGGTGATAATATGTCAATAGCAGTTGTAGTGTGGGGGAAAGGAAAATGGGTTAGATGAGTTTTAAAGAGCGTGGTTGCCGTGGCAACAGTCTCAGCGGCGATGGTGATAGGATGCTAATGGTCGCCTTTAAAAAAAAAAAATTCCTTAGGTTTATCGGCTCTAGGGATACAGATAACCACACCTTTTTTTGATGAAAGTTTTCCGTGTTTAAATGCTTCGCTTAGTGACCTCACTACAAATGGTCTCAGTTGTTTCCAAAAGAATTTAAAGAATTCCACCGTAAATCAATCTGTGCCAGGGCTTTTACCATTTTTCATATTTTTCAGAACTTGGCTAGCTTCCTCCATAGTTATTAGACCATCTAACATCGTTCCTTGTTCTTGTGATAATTTGGGGATTTCATTAACCAAGCTTCTAATGCACAAGTTTCTACTTCAGAGAACTATAAAAAGCTCATTCTGGCTCACCCGGTCTCAACCAGTTTCGACCGGGCGACTCCAGAATGAGCTTTTTATAGTTCTCTAACAAGTAAGACTTCAACAACCAAAAAATAACGATTATCTACAAACAACGTAGGGGGAAAGCAGCAGTGGCTGAACATACCCCATAGTGTAACTTAGGGGGAAAGCAGCAGCTGCTGAACGCACCCCATACACAAACGGTGGGAGCAGGTAAGCCTTTAATTGCTAATTGTCGACCTGCCTAAGGACTCCACACTATCCGAATACTGCAGAGACCCGCCATTAGGTTGACACCCGATCACTTAATTTGCGTTTTTATGCTAGGGACTTTACGACTCGGCGCAGAACACAGCACACAGTAGGACTCATTATTCAGGAGACAGCCTTACAGTGTGGACGCGTTTAACAAAGCTTTGTGAAAAGGTAACTTCGTTTTAATACTAATTTACTAAACTTTTCAGATTTTAGTTTTTGCTTAATCCTGTGTTTTTCCCGGGTCGTTTTTAATAAAAAATGCAAAACTCTTCGCATTTGGCCACATTATTGATCACCTCTGGATCTCACTTGAGACCCTATGGCGCCCTAGGCCCCAAGCCAGACCCAGAGGGTCACATATAACACGGCCAGATGTGAAGGGTTTTGAGAATATGCCTCCAACAGTAGTATACTTTTATACTTGGTTGCCTGCTCGCTATTTTCTAATTTGGGGCAGTCCCCCCAACCCCTTTTTAGTGACTCTTCCAGATTTGGGTTTACGGGCGTTCATAGCCACGCCAGTGACCAGACAACACAACACATTGTGGTTTGCGGGCGTTTATAGCCGCGCCAGTGACCCAGACAAACGAAACACGAAATGGGAAGAGATCACTTGAGGGCAGGGGAAAGGGCCAAATTTAGACTTTTGCAATACCATGACAAACAAGAATATAAAACTACCGCAGGCATATTCTCAATGTTATTTATTTTAAGATTTATATATATACCTGGCGCACAGAAAGCTTTACAATTCTATGGTGTTGCTTACTAGTAGGCGACTAGCGTAAAGTTGTTTTTTATTTTTGTAAAGCAAAACTAAATGTTAAATAACAAAGTGCATCTTACTTTACTTTTTAGTCACTACTTTTTAATAAAATTTATTTTAAATACTTTATTAGATTGAATATAAAAATGCTGCTTTTAATACATAAAATGTGTACTTGAGGGCGGGCGGGTTCTCACGTGAGACATTTGACCAATGAGAAATGAGGATTACTCCACGCGAGAATAGGCCTACATATTATTAGATCACTAGCACGCCGGCGCTGCCTCGGCTATTTAATTTTATGTAATTTGTCACCGGCTGATTTGCATTAGCTGGTTGTCTACAAGTATAGTGACAAATGCATCACCCCAACTCAACAATTTTGTAAGCCGATAATTGAAGGGGTTGCACAAAGGAAAGCAACCCTTTAGAATAAGAGAAGGAGAGTTGTCTCCCCAAGGAAAAGAATGTGACAATGGATTGTGTTTTTATTTTACGTTTTATCAAGTTGCCATCAAGTCGTTCTAAGTTCTTAATCAAGTTCTTGATCAAGTTACCTCAAGTTCTTAATTAAGTTTACTTCAAGTTCTTAATAAGTTCTTGATCAAGTCATCTTCAAGTTCTTACTCAAATCGCCTCAAGATCATAACTAAGTCATCCTTTAAGTACAACCAAGTTCTTATTCAAGTTATCTTATAATTATCAAAAAACAATACAATCTATGTTTTTTATCTTAAATAGTAGATGTCTAATATAGTACACACACGCCTCAAAAAACGCGTCATCGTCGAGGATGTCTTGCTTAGCGTCCTTGGCGCGAGATCGGTTAGCATAGATTTTAATGAAGTTCTTACATCCTAAGCAACCGCATTGATTACAATTCTGGTCTATGGAAATGTCTTTTATAGACTTTTGGATTGGCTTCTTCACTGAGTTCTAAACCACAAATCCAACAATGTGTGGCTGAGTCATACTGTTCTTGGTCTTCGGGCGTCATTATGATTTCAGATAAATTCAGATTATTAGAACAGTCATTACGCACTTTTTGCATGCGCTGTAAAAATCTTCTAGCCGCATTTGGTCCTCTATATAATTCTGGCGTTGAATGGGCGCCATCTGACCTAACAACGATGAAAGCAAATGAACAAATCTGATGATTACTCACTATGGCTGTTTTAGGAAGTCTCTGTGAGGTTGGCCCCTCATAAGGAACAATGAGTGATTCGAAGTCTGCGTAAACAACATATGGAGAATTTTGCATCCGTTTCCAGTTCTTAAAACTAACTTTACTACCTTCTGGGGGAGTAATTAGTTCTGTATTACAGTCAACTGTGCCGATACAATGTTTCTTATGTTCGCTCGCGGCTTGAACAGATGGAATTCTTGTTAAACATTTTCTACAGAATTCTTGTTTACGTCTTTGTTTTGAAGTATGCTGCATTAGTCTACTCATTGTTCGTATCAATGTGTAATGCGGTAGCCCCGCTGGTGAAAACATCAGTAGTAAGTCCGCATGATTTTTGTCTGGCTCGCCAATCGTTGGACTGTTCTTGGACACTTTAATGGGCTGTAGATTTGTTTCCTCATCCCATGTGTAGATATTAACAGTTATTGGTTTGTTTTGTTCTTCAAACTGATCAATTTTGTCCACGCTAACGGGAAAAGATATTCCATCGAAGTTAAGATCATTAATGTAATCCCAATAGTTAGACACTCTCTCTGCGTTTTTGCGGACGTGATGCAGCCTTGCGAGAACACACCACATGAAACATTTGTTGTCTGTATTTTGTATGTTTAGAACTGCTCTTTTTGCAACTAATGCTGGAGGTAGCGGAATGTAAGCCTTGCCAACAATCAGCGCATACTTAGACTGTTTTAATCTGATCTCTAGGACTTCGCCCTCTGACCAACCAGAGCCTCTCATTTTGGCTTCTTCAGCGGCCACATCAAACTGTGTAAGCAGTTCGTCTGCCCAACCGGGTGTTAAGTCATTAGAGGAAAGAATAGTCTGCTGTTTAGTCGAGACCCAGACTTCTAGGTTTTCTTCATTTATTGTTATATAGTCGATTAAAACAGCTAACATTACTTTAACTGGTGGGTCTATTGTTAGTTTACTTGGAACTTGAGAAATAGCATGAGCAACACTTGCCTGTACGTTTGCTGGATTAATGACTTCTAAATCAATATCATTCAGTGCTCTTGATAAATCTTCTTGCATTGCTTCAAACAATTCGTCTGGACCTTCATATATCTTATCCATGCTGAGTTTCTTTTCTAACTCAAAATATTTATTCAAATCAAAAAAATAATTAATCAATATCGATGGTCTTTTTGTGTTTAGACTCATAAACTAAAGTATAAACACCCTTTGGCGTTGTTAATGTGAGCTGTTTAGAGCAGAGTTTAATGTTTCGTTTACTTTTTTAAACATTCCTTTTTTATCTGATCGGTGTCTGGCTGTTGAGAAAAACTTGTCCTTGTCTTTCTTTGAAGATCAAACTTTTGTCTTTTGTAGTCATTAAAATCAGCCTGTAAACGACTAAATTCTTCATCCGTGATGTTTGAGTCATCTAGTGCTTTATTTATTGTCAGATTGAAGGAACTAAGTTTAGCTGTTATTAGTTGAACCATGGCTGTGTGCTTTTGGAGTTTAGTTTTTATTTTTTTGCTAGCAGCACCTACAGCTAATGAGCACAGGCCGAGAGCTAAAGACAAACCGCCTAGAGGTAAAGCTGCGGGTATGCCTATGCCCGTTGCTAAGAGGCCAACACTCGTTCCTGCTGATGCGGCGCTTATAGTTGATGCTCCAGTATTAACATAGGTAACAGCATTAAAGACAGCAGAATACCTTCGTTTGGCTTTGCTGTATTTTGAAAGGTCCTGCTCTAGTTTTTGTTGCATTTGTGTAATGTTTGTTAATCTGAAGGTTTTTACTTCAGCAGCAGCAGAGACGACCCTGGGGTCAATGTTGCCTTCTATAACAGCAGAGTTGCCTGCTATCTCTTCTTTAGGTACTTTTGGATAATTCTGAACAGACATGCTTTTTTAAAAATGAAAAAATAATTTAGTATACTACACTTTGTAATCTGCTTTCTCGAATATTCAGCTGCGCATCATATAGTAAAAACAAATGCGCATTAAGTGGTTTATCACTCTCTTTTTCTTTATCAATTTGAATGTTTATTACGGCTTTAACCTCTCTCCCACTTCCATGTAACTCATTATCCTCTGTTGACCTTAGGTCAATCCATAAGCCGTATTTCGTTGTTAAATAATCATCGAGTCTAACATTGTGAAGGTGTAGATCTTTAGACACAAGGTCAACTTTTGGATTTCTACACCTCCCGCCTCCAAACAGTTTTCTTATTTCGTCAAAATGATGATAAGGTTTAAGCCCGCTAGCGTAGATTTGGTTAGGACTACCCTCAATTGTACATTGCACTTTCGTTATTTTAGGATTAATAAACTTTTCAGTTTGTCTTTTGAATGGTTCTTCATCTTCACACAGCAATAAAATACCTTTAAGCGATTCTGCTCGGCCACTAAAACTAAAATTCCATATAGTGTCTGCCTGCTTTTTGGATATGTTGAATGATGATGCACTCTTTCGTAATATATTTGTAATTTTGTCTTATATTGTTGCTCAATCAGCTTGCTAATTTAGGGTTGCTAACAACGTCAAACTCTAACGAGATGTCAGAAATGCTGTACTTTGCTTCGGTGTCTGATGATCTGATAACGCGTTTGTATTCATTAAAAGTTAGTTCATATGACAATCTGTCTTTTAATGCTCCTTGAAAGTATGGCGCATGCGCTTTTAACAACTCAAAATCTAAGGGAATGGAAAAGCGATTTCCATACGCAAAATTTAGAGCTACATGCTTTTTGCTGTCTGGGTTAGCATTTCCGGCGTCTATTCTGTGTTTTAGTCCATCATCATTTTCAATTCCTTGAAACGCAAGATCAGCCCTTTCATTCTCGGTTAGCCATAGATCAGAATAGGTTAAAAATATGTCTGCATTGTGTAAAGAAAATACTTCTTGCCCTCAAGTTTTACAGAAATTTTTTTAACGATTGCCCGTCCCAAATTCTGGACAAACTGTTCTGTTTGGGTCTGTTTCTGATGCGAGTTCTATTTTGAAAGTAAGTCGTGCAGAGCCTGGCACAATCACTTCATTCGCTCCTAGGTCTGGAAATCTGACAGTAAGAATTTGATCCGCATCAATAGTAGATGGATTATTTGGAACAGTAATATTCCGTTTATTTCCCTGCACGCCAAGGGGCTCTTTCAGTTTTCTATGCGGGTTGAGAATCAAGCCATATACTTGTGACATTTTTATAAAACAAAAAAAAGTTAATTATTTAAAAATATGGCAGGCATTGGAGGTGAAGAAAATTTTGATATTCCTGATCTTGGAGTCGACATAGTGATTCCCCTTGGGAGCGGCATCACTCGGGCTCTCATTGCATGATGAATTAGAGGGGGCGCAAAGGCGTGAATTAACAGAAAGTAAGGTCAGATCATTATACCAAAGTTTAGAACTAGAACCTCCCGAAACTATATACCCTGATGATTTGAAGTAAAAGATGACCATTTGTATGTAAAAAACAAGCAAGGAGAACCTTTTCAGCTTACACATAACGAGACTCATCAAAGTTTGTAGGCAATGGGTACAATCAAAAAAACACCTTCAGGTGGAAGTTCGAAATCGCCTTGGCCTTACTGAACCAAAATTAGATGTGGAGGCAGTTGCTGCACTTCAAAACATACAACAAGAAATCCCAACAGATAACCAAATGCAAAACATGCCGCTTGAAGTTTTAAATCAATCAGCAGGCGAAATAAATCAAGCAATAGAAGCAGAAACCACTTTTTCAGAAGAAACAGCATTAAAAACAATACACGATCCACCGCTGTCCATGCGAGAATTATTACCCCTTGATCGTACTTTAAGAACCATCAGAGGCGAATTAACAAACAATTTAGCAAAACTAGGTGAACTAGATAAGCATATAAAAAGAGAAAAACAAAAATCGTGAGGCTGACGACGTCAACTTAGAACCTGATATTAAAGAAAGAATAAAACAAAGACTAAAAGATCTTGAACAAGAAAGATCAGCAAGACTAGAAGTAACAACTACTAACCGAGACCAATTACGAACTCAAGTGAACAGAATAAGAGAAACTATCGAAAAAAAATTATATGAAGACGCATCGCTAGCAGAACGAATAAGAACACTGTTTAGAGGCGTCACATTAGCAAGCGTTAGAACGGCCTTAGGATTGCAATAAGTACACTGGTTGATGGCTATTACGGGCGGTGGTGGAGGGCAAAGTTCAGTGCCTCCATCACCATCACCTGATAAATCATGGGTAAAAAAACAACTTGATCATCTTGCGAGTTTATTAAAAAAATTAGCCGGTAAAGCTATAGACTCTTTGCCAGGTATATTAGGGAGTGTTATTAGCTGGCTTTTGTCTACTGCAAGCAAAGTAGTTGGCTTTATGGCCGAGCACTTATGGGCATTAGTTCTCTTAATAGTTGGGTTACTATTTAGCAAGATAAAGACCAAGTAATCCTAGGCCAGTTAATCCAATAACAAGTGCTGTCTTTTCATATTCATGGTCATTACTTTTTTTGCGGTCTTCAACAGTCTTTTGGCTTTGGGCCTCAGGGATTGGATGACTTAATCTTGGGTGTTTTTTTATTGTTTGCAATATTACTGGCTCAGAATTTTTTGTCGTTTTTTCCGACTTTCTGTTCATTGCCTGCCACAAGGATTTCATTGTTGTAGTTTATTATTGTTCCTATCTGGAGTCTGAGGTCAGAAGGCAGCATGTATAAACCAGTGCCAACAGCAAAGTCTACTTTCGATCTTGCGTATTGTAAAACATTTTGGTACCTTTTAATACTTGAAGGTAAATCAACTGTAGAATTAATAGCGTCCTCTAAATCTGCCAAGTATTGTTTTTGTGCACCAAAGCTAGTAGAAGAATTAGTTATGCTCGACCTTGTTTTGTGCTTGCAAACCTAGCAAACACCAAACGTAAGTACGAATAGAGTCGTTTATTCGTTCTATTCCTGCTCTAGTTAGGCCCTTAGAAGTGTCTAAGATAAATGTTGTCCATGCTGTTTTATGCTCTTGCTCTATGGACCCAAGGTGAACAGTTGTGCCTGAAGAGAAGATGTGTAAGGAGGATTCCAGTCATACTTATACTTTCTGTGCACGCCCCAAAGATAAGGAGTGCCTAAGCCATGATTAAGATCCAACTTTTGTCTAAAGTCTGTCTTAACATTAATATTGAATTCGTTACAAATCCTTTCAAAAGCCTTGATGTCTATTCTGTTGCTAAAGGGATTAAACGTTTTGTCATTTGGTAATGGTGCTTGCAGTTCAGTCAAAATACGTCGAAGGTGTAATAAAAATGAAATCTATACACTGACCTCACCAAAGGATCAGGATGATTTAAATGATCGGCATACGACACTCCACACCCAGTTGATGCACAAAACACAGCAAAGTTTAACTGGTTCTGATAAAACTGCATCGGATGACTAAACCACACTTTTGGGATGTAGTCTTTTTTAATAGGGGGGTTAAGATATCTGCTTAATGGAGTACTCACCTTTACTTGAAAGGTGTCAGTCTGGGTCACAGAAATGACAAGAGTATCAGTTGCTATATTTTTAGGATTGTAGTGCGGCCCAACAGAATTTTTGCATCAGTATATTTAAACGCGCTCATTTTTATTTCGTTTAAAAAAATGTTTGTAACAATAACAACTCAAGACCGTCCTTCGTTTTTTTGAACATGCTATTGATAACAATTGCGGAACCAGAATGGTTGCACTTCATGAAATAATTTACAAAGTCGTATGGTTTAATATAAGTGAATCAAAGAAGAATAATAAGATTCTAAAAGTTGACAAAACAGGGGCCAAAGTTAGCCAGTTACAATACCTGATGGTTATTACGGGTTTTGTTCACTAAAAGAAGCAATGAGTAACTTTGACATTACTCTCAAACTTAACAATGCGAATCTGAAAAACAATGTTATCATTCAAGCCTGAAGAAGAAGCAGGTTACTATTTTGATAAAGAGCTAGCTAAAATGTCAGGGTTTGCAGCTAACAATCATAGATTTAGAGTTACACCGAGCAAAACTACTTATGAGGGGAAGTCCGCTCAATCTTGCATTACATTCATTACTCTATGTTCATTTGGATGAGCTGAGCACTGATGAAAACTTTCATGATGGAAGGCCCTCAACTGTTTTAAGAGCTCTTCCATCTGGGAAAGCTGCATATTGCGATTATGAAATTATACAATTCCCTAATTTACAGTTTAAAAGATTAGTTTGTGGGAGGGTCGGATCATTTAATATAAAGATCAAAGACAAAACAGGGAAAGTCGTAAAATGTGATAACCTGCACATTGTTTTGGAAATAAAATAATAAACTGTACTAAAAAATGTCGTGGGGGCCAGAAGAACCGGGAGTTACATTAGCACCTGTAAGGTGTATAACCTTAGAATTAAAAGACCTTGCAGACGTTGCGGACTTTGAACAGAACGGTGAGATAGGCGCTTTGTATGGTTTAGAGTACACTAAAGATGGTTTATTATAAAAGCAAAGAGGTTAGCGACAACAAAAAGTTTCCTAAACTAGAACAACTACGCAATGTAGAAGCAAATAATGCTGGCCATATGAATATAAATAGTTCGAAAACCTGACAGCAAATGGCACTTAGAACCATATTTAGAATGGGAAATAAAATTTGAATTCATAAGCCCATTTACATTTTTTAGCCGTCAAAAAATGTTTCAGAAAAGCATTCAACTCTGGCCCTTTACATGTAAGTCTTATGCCAGAGGACAATAGTCGGAAAGAGATTGAAATATCGCCGTATGGGAAAAAACAGTACATCCTCCACAGAAGAGAAACGGTTTTAAAAGAAAGCTTCTACAAAATTACAGTTCTTTCCAAGCAGAAAATTAGGAGACACGTTCACAATGATATTTGAAATTTCTGTCTTTAAAGATGTGGAGAGGGACGGGGTTGTGGGCGTTAGTGACGACCTATAAAAGGAATTAATATTAGCTGGCAAAACTTAGACGTTAAACGTCTTAAAGTTACCATCGTCGTTCTTCACAATGGTGAGGATATTAAGGTCATAACAACAAGCAGCAAAATCAATGTTGACTTAAATAGAACAATCTTACAGAACTGAATTGGATTAATGTTACACATTTAGGCCTCATGGGGGTTTTATTATACTGAACAAGTTTTGACGGAGAGCATGATAAAAATAATAACTGGATTAGATTAAGTTCTGTTATAAAACTATGGAGCAGTTAAACTTTATGACAAAAACCCCTCATTGTTCATTAATTTGTGGACAAACTGGTTGTGGAAAAACATATTTGTCCTTAACCTATTACAAACAGTTTATCGCTATAATTTTGATTATATTGTAATTTTCTGTCCAACGCTTGAATTTAACAAAGCAATATTATGATAGAAGGTTTATAAAGGACAGATGATGACATATATTTAGTTGACCCTAGCAATAAGCTAAGTGAGTGTTTAGAATACTCTTATAAATTTTTTAAGGGAACGCAGACACTATTTATTATAGATGACTGTTCGGCAGAAAGAGACATAGTTAAAAAAAGAAACGCTTTGTCGAAACTAGCTTTCAGTGGAAGACATGCTGGGATAAGTGTGTGGATTTTATGTCAAAAATATAACTCCGTTTTAAAAGACTTTAGAGAACAGTTAAAGACTGTAGTTTTATTTCACATGAAAGACAGAGACGCATTTGATGAATATATGCGCGAAAATGATGTTATTGAAAACGATCAAGAAAAACACAGGATTAAACAAAAACTGAAGTCTGAAAAGTTTAGTAAATTAGTATTGAAAACAGATAACCCTACACAGTATGTTTGTAGATAATCGTTATTTTTTGGTTATTGAAGTCTTACTTGTTAGAGAACTATAAAAGCTCATTCTGGAGTCGCCCGGTCGAAACTGGTTGAGACGGGTGAGCCAGAATGAGCTTTTTATAGTTCTCTACTTCTCTTCCCCTATACAAATTCTCATAGAATATTTTCACATTCATTTAAGATTTCTTTATTGTCGTCTATTATCTCATTATCCTTAGTTATAAGTTTTGTCATTTGTTTGCTAATGTAGTTTCCGTTCTCAAGACTACAGAAATACTTATAATTTTTTGTTTTCACTATTAGCAATCCATCTGGCTTTTGATCTAAAAGTACACTTTCCATTCTCGTATCTCTAATTGTTCTCAACTCCTGATTTTTCTCCTATAGTTTTTTTCATTACGTCTTCTGTTTTATGGTCCATCTTTTGAAGAGTTTGAATATCTTTCATGAGTTCCTTTTCAGTTTCTGCAGTTTTCTTCTTTTCTTTTTCTTGTGGCATATGCGATAGTTTTTCATCTTATTTTCATTAGTAGAAAATCTAAAAATAGTTTGCCTCAGATTTTTAAGTTCAATTTTACCTTTATCTATTTCATCAATTGTTTCATTGTTGCAATTATCTGCGGCGCATTCTTTTGTCACATTTATGATTTCCTGATTAATTTCATCCACATATTGCTTATCCTTAAGCAAGGAACAATTACATTTCCAAAAGTATGTTTCTTTTCATTTTTACCAAATTTCAGTTGCAGTGTTTTTATAAAGTGATCAAAACGGTATCCCAGGACGATGTCAGCATCTTCAAAATACCAGTGCAATAATCAGATAACAAGAAAAAGTCTAGTCTGCTTTGCTTTAATGGTGTTGGCTTTCTCCAAGTGTAGTGCCTACATTCTGGGTTGCTCTCTCTCCAGATATCTGTCAATCCAAGTTCTTCTATCATACCAGCCGCAGTGGCGAAGTGGTTAGCGACGCGGACTCCCGGCTGGGAGGTCGTGGGTTCGAATCCCATCAGAGTCATTTGGTTTTTTTCTGGCCCGACCGGCTCCTACTCAGAGTTGAGTTTGCTGCGGACTCAGTTGGGAAGACTGGGACCACACCATCGAGTTTCATCCACTTAACGGATGCGTTTCTGAGAGTGTTGCTCAAATTTCATGACCAACACTGCAGGTGCCTGTATCTCTCGGGCCTGGTTGACGCCAGGATATATTATGAAAGGAAGCGTAGAGTACAGCCCTGTATGTAGTCTCAGACCGAAACGGAAATCCGTAGCATCATCTTAGTCATCCTCATTCCCATTGATCAGCATTAAAAAAATAAAATAAAAAATGTCTCAAATTCTGTGGCCCTTCATGCCCTGCTCTCATGGTGACCTCAATTTCGATGTCCTCTCCGCGTCTGTGGTCTTGGTTTGCTTCCGTCGAGGTCACCGGTATCGGCGAGTCAGTGGGGCTGTCGTTGGACGACGTGGTGGCGCCCTCAGGAGGGAGAGTTCACTCACGCCGGTTCCGCGACTAAGCAATTATTGTCGTCAGTAGGGGGCTTAGCAGGTGGTGTCCTGTGTATGTTAGATCAGAACAGGCACCACTGAACACCACCAAAGTGACTCGGCGGCAGTGCAGTGTCTCCTCCGGTGGGTTGCCTCTTGACGACTTGACATTGACTGCTCCCTGTGGATTGCTGGTGCCGGGGCTGCGGCGGGGCCAGCCGGGCTATGGCTGTGGACGGGGTGTCGGAATGAGCGGCGTGGTGCAATGCCTCTGAGGTAGCGCAGAGGTTGGGACAGCAAAAAAAAAAAGGTCTTCTTTCATATTTTCAAGTTATTATCATGTATATAATTGCAACAATCAATGGTTGGGTTTAATGCAATATATTCAGTCACCAACTGCAATTGCATTGTTATTTTTACAACCTTTTATGGTTTCCATAAGTGAATTATAAAATGTCGGGTTATCCTTGTTTGGGCCATAGACATTTACCAAAAGGAATCCTTCTCAAAAGCAGTAAATGACACCAGTATGAAATTTCCGTTTATATCACGATGAACGTTAGTTATCTTAAATTCAAAGTCGTTTGAAAAGAGAACAGCTACTCCTCAAGAGTTTGATTTATAAGACGCAAACACACATTTACAGCCCCATTCAGAGTTTAAATGTTTTTCTAGTTTGTCACTAAAATGAGTATCTGGCAGACAATATATTGAAAACTTTTCTGTTTCAGATAATGAAAGACATCCCTTCTTTTCTTTCATATCCCCCAATCCCTGACAGTTTAGAGACGCAATTGTTAAGTCTCCATTGTTTAGTCTTCATCATTCCTTATTTGTATATGTGGCATAACAGTAAAAAAAAAATGCATCTATATATGTAAAACCAGGTCATAAGCATTGCATGAATTAATGTAGAAAACAGCATAAAACAATTCAAGATTGCCTCGTAACAATGCATTTTTGACGTAACGTACAATATTAAAAAAGTAACGATCCTTTGTGCACCATAACCTCACTCTCATACAGAAGAAAGGAAAAAGATAAACAAAAGTTTCACAACAACAATAAAAAAGAAACAGAAAAAAAGACTAAATTCCCTATGTATGCCCTTGACCACCGCAAGCCAGCATTGGGTGCAAAAAATCAGTTTAAGGGTGTACGTGTGTGTGTGTGTGTGTGTGTGTGTGTGTGTGTGTGTGTGTGTGTGTGTGTGTGTGTGTGTGTGTGGTGTGTGTGTGTGTGTGTGTGGTGTGTGTGTGTGTGTGTGTTGGGAGGGGGTGGGGGGGGGGGGCGCTCTACAAAAAATATGTAAAAAATATTTTTAAGTCATTAACAACATGACATGTCGTCACTGACAAAGAAAAGTCTATACCTATACCGAGGAGGAAAAAAAAGGGGGGGGGGGGGAGACAACATGTGGATACATCTGGGGCGGTGGGGCAGGGGGAATCATAAGTAGTAATAGGAGAGGGACTTTATAACTGCCAAAACCCCGGACCCGGACCCCGCCGGACCCCGCTAATCGATCAATCAAAGTCAATATCGGTCAATCAGATTGATAACAGAATCAAAGTCATTAATAACCGATCAATCAGTAAATGTAATAATATGTAATCAGATAGATCATATTGATCATAAATTGTGAATACTGATCATTGCTGGAATAATCGAGACATAAATAAGTCGAAATAAACAATACCTTCACCCCACCTGTCGGGAAACTAAATAAGTAAAAATAAACAAAACGAATAAACAATACCCGACCCCCACCATATTTGTATTTACCCCAAAGAACTGACCACGTGGAGCCTGTACGCATAAAATTATTCGGTGCATTAAGCTGACCACGCTGACGACACGCGCGCGACTTCACGGTGATTTATACCGACGACGGCCACTGGACAGCGTACGTGTCTTCGCATAGTCTCTGTCTCCCTGTCTATCTCTTTCTCTGTTTGTATGTATGTCTCTCTCTCTCTCTCTCTCTCTCTCTCTCTCTCTCTCTCTCTCTCTCTCTCTCTCTCTCTCTCTCTCTTCTCTCTCTCTCTCTCTCTATCTCTGCGTGTGTGACCAAAACAATCAAATAAACCAAAAGCGTAGTGTTCAACAGGCAAAAGCATTAACCACATCTTTAAAATATTTGAAAAAAAAAATGTCACATCGACAGTCACTGAAAAAAATCACGCAATAGGGGACTCGAACCCGTGGCATTCAGATTAAAAGTCTGATGCTCTACCTACTGAGCTATGCGAATACAGTGACAGCGAGTGACCGTGTGCTGCGTCAACGGTATATTTTCAGCAGAACCAGCTGATTGGTGCTGTCGGGAATGGTGCCCAAGTTTCTGGCAGTTTTTGTGTATGTTTATTTGAGAGAAGGGTATGTCCACAGAAAACACAGATTGCTTTCCTAGCTGTCGAATAAATAAATAAACAAATAAGTAAATGAATGAATTGATAAATAAATACATAGATAAATAAATAACGAGTAAATGAATAAGTAATGTAAAAAAGGATGATAATGTGTATGCAAAAGACAATCTAATTGGATTGTGATGTTTTAATGTTTTTTAAAATCACATTGACACGTGTACGCAAAAAACAAGCTTAATCTGGGGTGTGATGCTGGTAATGTTTTAAATCACACGATTCATAGTTTTGGATGAAGTTTTGTTGAAGTAAATTCATTCATAAACCATACTTGTTTGATTTTTTTTTTAATTGGTCCGAATCAATACCGTACGTTTGTAAGCGTGAGTGTCTGGTGAATGTTTATGATGGATGTACGAAGTGTGTGTACACACAATCATACACATCATCATCATCATCATCATCATCTACGTAGTCTGATAAGCAATTGGTCATGGCCTAGGTCATTTGAGACTGAGCAAACGACTAACAATGACCGGGCAAGGTGTGTCACGACCACAAGAAGAAGAAGAAGAAGAAGAAGAAGAAGAAGAAGAAAGAAGAGAAGAAAGAAGAAGAAGAAGAAGAAGAAGAAGAAGAAGAAGAAGAAGAAGAAGAAGAAGGAGATACTGTATCAAAATTACGTGTACTTTAAAAATCGAACAAGGAGTTATTTTAACATCAAACTCCATGTGGTAAAATTCTCACTAAATGATTTTAGATTTTTTGTGTGTTGAAAACTGGTGTTATCCGCGTAACATAATGATAACGTTCTGGTTCTGATCTTTTGGATAAACTTTATTAAACTACTTACCAATGAGATATTCATCACATGATTATATAAGCGACAGACATTTTTGCAAATGTGAGCTTTTCGAACGATGTATTTCACTCCTTGGGTCCATTGCAAACGCCGAGGAGACACAGATTGTCGAAAAGTGACATTATGTACGTGAATTTCTCTTGTGGACATTTATCAGTCATTGATATTTTTATAAGTACCTTCAGTTAAATGTGTACTGCATAAGTCGCTTGTGAGACTGACCGCTTGTACTAAGTCGGTCACCGAAATGAATGGCATTGGTAAAGCTGTCGTCTTGAATGTTGGTTTAAAAAAACCTCACTCACCGACTTTATAACGGAGAAGGTGGCAGGATGGATAAGACGCTCACCTGCTGAATCACACTCTTTAGTGACAGTCTAGGCTTGCACTCAGCTCTTGTCACCCTTTTCTCCGCAGTTTTGACTGGAAAATGAGCGTCCAGTCATTGGATGAGACGATAAACCGTGTTTTTGTTTTGTTTTTGTTTTTTTGTCGAGAGAACATCGCCTGACATGAGACTCGAAACCTCGGATTAAAAAGTCTGACGGTCTAACTAGCCGGGCTTTAGACATTGTCTGAAAAAATGTAAAACGATTTTAATAGTAGCGTTGTAAAAGAAAGATAAAAAAAGTGTTTGTTTTTTTAAATTAGTGTGTGTGTTAAACAAATATTCAGTGTATGTAACCTTTTTTTCTATTTCATAGTGCTTTTGTAATTTTGAGTGAGTGCGTGTGTTTAAGCGTGCTTGAGTGGGTGCATGAGCATGTGTACGGTTTATTCGGCGCTGTGACCATTCATAACTGAGTACATACACGCTATCACATTAGACAAGGGTTTTGACCTTGATATGCGTGGTCACGGTTTGATCATGGTATGTCTTTAGCCGGCTAAATCGTTGACATGATGTGTTAAACCCAGTATGTACTTTTTTTTTTACCCTCCAAAGATTTTTATTTTATCATGTTACCCACACAGATTCGGGGGGTGTGTACTGACCAGCTTGCCCCAAAATGTATTTTAACCTTGACTGGTGCAAAAGATTCGTTTTCGATGGAGCAACTGGCGCCGTGTATGGCCGAAGTTATGTGGATTTTTTTTTTCTGTGTGCGTCTCGGATTAGCTTGAAGAGAATAGAAATAACCCCACAAGTGTTGGTAAGTAACAACAAAACTACGTGTGTATGTTTGTTAGTTTGCTCGGAGGGATAGAATGCGAACGAGGCTACAGCGATCTTGATTGCATCTACCTGATGTTAAAGACGAGGCGTCCATTTCGATCAGCTTATTCATTTTACTTTAAAAGCGTTTTAGTCTCCTTTTTTACGAGTAAACACTAGATAAAAATGTTTACAAAAAACAGTAATGACACAGTTGAAAAGAAAAAAACTGCCTTTATTTGCATTATCATTTCTATAATTATGATGTAGTGGGATGTGGAAAAGCAGAATACTTTGATAGTTTTGGCCTGTCATCCGCACTATATTAGGACATTTCAAAATTTATTCAGAGACACACTCCTACTTGTCGTTTTAATCAACGAATTATTACAAGATTTTACTAGTTCCACGTGCGGTTGTTACGTCTTGTATTTTATGTTAAGAAAGATAGGGGCGATAGTCTGTATCGATTGTTCTCTGTATTTCATCCCCATAAAAAAACGATCTAATGATAAAAAGTAATCTCATTTATTCGATTTAAACACACGAGATTGATAATTAGGAATTTACTAGATGATGAAATTCCCGATAGAGCCGGCTTTTATCTAATAGCTATATAAATAAGATGATGATTGGTTTCTTCAAAGAAGAGACGTCCTCTTCATGGAAAACATGGCACTAATATCTATTATGTATCCCTTGAGAGGAAACGTTTTTTGCCTCCCTAAAAACCTGGGTAAACAGCGTCAGGCTGTATACGTCACTACAAGTCTTTCATAACTGCGAGGGGGGATCGACTTATTTGCACTCCAAAGGTGGCAACGTTGACGTCGAAGCAATTGCAACGACTATTGAAAGTAGCAAAAACAAGCTGGAGGATGAAATGCATCGACAAACGCTGACGATGTCAGAAAAGGAAGAGACCAGAGCAGAAAAAAAACGACTGGAACTCCCTACAACAACAACAACACAAAAAGTTCTGTATTGCTGGAATTCCTTTCACGTTGATAAGCGTGACTAGAAAATGTCAACGGTTGACCCCAAAATATGACACAGCAAGCTTTACGATTAACGTAACTATATAGAAATATCAGTCTTTGTCACGTTAAGGGTCTGATTTTGTTTACGGTGACATTGTTAACTCGCCTTTAGCGTGACTGCATTTTCTACGTTTGTCATTTCTGTGCACTGATGTGACCTTTGATGACATCATTATTTTCTGTGACTAGACTGTATAGCAATTTATGTTACTTGAAATAGCACATATCGTCATTTTGCGTGCTCGATAATTTCGAACTACAGTACCCAGGAATATTGCGTATCCGTGGTGTGAGATGATGACAGTGCTTTTTGGAACGTGGTAGAAAAAAGGGGCGGATTATTCACACTGACGTCCCCATGGAGAACTCTTTGTGCTCTCTGGAACAGAATCTAGAAAACGTTGGTGCGTGATAACGGAGGTAAAGATATCTACAGAATTCTGTGTTGGCGCTGTTTGTGGAGGAACGTTGGATCTTGTTTGAGACTGAAAAGAAAACAGAGAAGAACTAACAACAAATGCGGAGCTTATCTGGAAACGAGTAAAATGGGAGACTCTGGACACCAAGAAACTTCCCCATCGGGGTTAAAAAGCGTTAGAGAATTTTAATTATTTCGTTCAAGCCCCCCCCCTCTTTTTTGCACAAAAACCCCCCTTTTTCAAAAACCAAATCGCGCCCATCCTTTCTTTTTTAAAAAAAATTTTAAAAATGTTTTACAAAAAAATTAACACCCCAAAAACCCCGAAAAATTGACTTTAAAATTTTTTCCCGTGTAAAAGGGGGTTGGTGATCGTGAACAAAAAATTTTACTTTTCCCCCCGGGGTTTTAAAAAAATCTAATTTTTTAAATTTAGCTTTTTAACCCCAAGCACTTTTAAACGCCCGGGACTGAACCCTCCAATTTTTCTATTTTCTTCAAACTTCCAGCCCCCAATTAAAAAATCAAAACCAATCAACTGGTTTTCCCCTTTTTGATTAGCTATTTTTACATCAATAAATTTTAAAAAACCCCCCAAATTAAATTTTTTTTAAAAATTCCACTGTCCCCCCAAAAACCCCTATAAAAATGAATCGCAAAACCCCCCTTAGTTGCGGGCAGAAAACTTGAAAAAACTGTAGAGGGAAATACCATTAAATAATTTTAGTATTTTTTTTTCCCTTTTGTAAATGGCCCTACAACTTTGGGGTTACAAAAAAAATTTCAGAGGGTTTTTTCCCTTTTTTAAATTTCCCAGTTTGTCTTTTTTGTCCCTAAATCTATAAGTTTTTCCCCAAACCCCTGGGAAACCCCAAAGTTTTTAGCCAGCCCCCTTGGGGAAAAAGTTACTCCCCTTTCTTTCTCATGGGAAATTTTATAGTAATTCAAATTTTTTCCCTGGGTTAAAAAATTGTTAACAATATCCAAAAAACCTTTAAGTCCCTTCTTTTAAAGAAAAAAATTTTTGTAAAAACCCATAGGTTTTGGGTTAAAATGGCTTATTTTGATTGCCGGGTTCTTTTTTTAAAATTAACCCCGTTTTTTTAAACCCCCTTAAAGATATGTTAACCCCCCTTTTTTTTTTTAAAATTTTTTCTTTTAAGGGGGGGGCCAAACCCCTACAACTCCCACCCCTATTGTAAATTTGGGGTACGTTAAGAAACCCCGCCCTTTTTTTGCTTGGTGTTTATGATGTACACCCTTTTTATAACTTTTTTAAAAAAAAAAATTTTAAAAAAAAGGAAACCCTTTTTAAAATAAAACAAAAGGTGCCATTTAAACAATTTTAGGAGCGTTTTAAAACCCCCAAATCTTTGGACTTCACAATTTAACCTTTTTGCAGTAGAAAAATCAAAAGGCCCCAAGGGTCAACTTGAAAACCACCCAAACAAAATATTTAAATCCCCAAATAAACAAAAAAAGGGAACCCCAAATAAGCATGGTCATCCCCCCCAAATGATTTTTTTACCAGAATCATTAAATTTTTGCCATTTTCGCTCAAAACTGGCGCGGTTTTTAATATGCAAACCATTTAAACCATCCGGCTAATCTTTTAGTAAGGTCAGTTTTTAAAAACTTTCTGATTATTACCAGAACAGCGAATACTAACCGAACTACAAGTAGCCCTCCCAAAACGACAGCGCGTTTAATCCATTCAAAAAGCCCCAAAGGAACCCAAAGCATAGGGAAAAATCTGCCCAAAGAATTTAACATTTGATTTCTTTAACTATTTTTAAAAAAATTAGACCCAATCATGGGGTTGGGGACATTGTATTTTTTGGGGCAAAAAAAAAGAGAATTTACTTTTGCCCTGGCCCCCCTTTTTCCCACCTCTTTTAAACCCAAAAAAACAAGTTCGATTGGGATCCCTAGAAAAAAAAAAACCCCAATGCCGGCCCAAAATTTTCTTAGATGAAAATGAAAAGGTTTAAAAACCCTAAAAAAAACTTTACCCCAAAAGGCATACCTTTTTGTCTTATTAACACCGCCGAAAAGTCTGCCTCGTGTCTCAAATTACGCCGAAAAAATTTTTACCTTTTGAAAATGCTTCCCCCCTTTTAATTTCCTCCCCATACCCCAAAGGGGTTGGCCTTTTTTTTAAAACCCCTTTGGCCCGGATAACATTTTTAAAATCATTTTTAAAAAATCTCCCTTCCACCTTAAAAATACAGCCTTTGGATGATTTTCTTTAAAAAGTCCGTCCCAAAACTGGGCTAAAAATTGGGCAATCAAGGAAACCGACCCGCCCCCTTTAAAAAAAAAACTTTCCCAAAACCTTTAATTAATTTAACCCCCCCACAACCCGAAACCCCCCCTTTTCCGCCCCACCAAAGCACACTTCAAAAGCGCCGGTTGTGATTTTCCCAAATTTTTAAAACCAAAACATTAAAATTTTTAAGGGGAAAAAAATTTAATCCAGCACAGGGGCCTTTCCCCACTTTCCCGCAAAAAGAGCCCTCACCAAAAAAATAAACCGGTACCCCTTTTCTTTTTAAAGAAGGAAAAAAAAACCCCCCAAACTAAAAAAAAACCAAATTTGGGCCAAAATTTTTTTCCCAGGCAGAAAACAAATTCCCAAAAGGCCCCCTTTGGCCCCGCCTTTTAAAACAAAAAACCCGGGAATTTTTTAAAAAATTTGCCTTGATGAAGCAATTGGTTTTTTAATCCAACTTTTACCAAGGGTTTAGGGTTGGAGGGCACTTGGCCCCGTTGGTTGCACTACGTTTTAAAGCATTTTAAAAACGAGTGGGAGAGACAGCCCAAAACCCCAAAAGGTTAATATACTAAATATTGTAATCCCCTGTTCCCTGAACCCGAGTCCTTATTTTTTTCAGCTAGGGGTAGTGTTTTTTTTAAAGTATTCTGTTTTTTTAGTTTTCTTATTTGGGTTGTTTTTTTGTGCAAATGCGCTCTGTTTTGTTAAAACGTTTTTAACCCGGTGTCCTTTGTAGCATTTTTTTCTTTATTTTTGCTGTATTCTAGCCTTTTTTTCTCGCCCTAAATTGGGTTAAACGTTCGCACAGCGAGTTTTTATTTTTTTTCTTCCTTCTTCTCCTATCCCAAATCACCAATTTTTTCTCAAAAATTTTTTTGGTTTGTTCACCCTTATTGTCCGTTAGAGCCTCATTTTTTCCCAAGGATTTCCGCATAGGTAATTTGGGGGGGAAACCCTTTAATTTTTTTTAATGTGTCTCCCCATTAAAAATCCCTTTCAATTTCTGCCCCTTTTTAACATCTGCTGTTTGATTTAATTCTTGAAGGGGGGATGTTTTTGTTTTCGATTGTGTTGGCAACTCTTTCCCCAATTCCCGTAAAAAACTAAAAGCCTAGACCTTAAAAATTGTCAATAAAGTTTAATTGCCCTTTTGGGCAAAAAAACCCGGGGGGGTCTTAAAAATTGTAAGCCCTGCTTAAAAACGGGGTTGGGTTGGTTTTGAAGTAAGCCGTAACCCCCTTTCCTTTTCCAGTTCTTAAAAACAAAAGATTATTTTTTTTCTGTTGAAAAAAACAGAAACCCAAAAAATGCTTTTTTCCGGGTGCTCTGTCCCTGTGGTATATAATGATTCAATTTTTATTGCCCAAATTTTATTTGGCTTAACCCCCACTCCTTTGGCCCGCCCGGGCTCCCTTTAAAAACCCCTTCCTTTCAAGGGAAGGGCCCCCCTTTGGGTTCATTTTTCTTTTCCTTAAAAGGATCATTTTTGGTTCCCCCCAAAAACCTTATCCCTTTTTTTTTATTTATTTCTTTTTTGTTTTAAAAAAAAAATGAACTCATTCGGGGTTTGACCTCGAAACCATCGAAAAAAGAAGGGAAGCCATGGTTTTTAAAAGGTATAAAAGGGAGACTTTAATTAGTGTTTAAAAAACTCCATCAACAGTTTTAAATGGGCAAGATTTAAAAAGTTTTTGGGTTCCCCCAAACTTGGCCCCCTTTACGATGTTATAATGCCAGGGAATGCTAAACCACCCTTGAAAATAGATATTTTCTTTGGGAGAATTTCCCAAAGCCACGGGGTTTTGCTAAAAAAAGGAGGGCTATCGTTTTCAAATAGTAATCAAATTTGGGGGGAAAAAAAGGTCTTTTTTCTAGGGGGCGGGAGACATTTTTTGCCCTCTAAATTTTTTCTATGGTACCTAAAAAAAAAAAGGAAAAAAAAGAAAGTTTTTCAGGGGTACAAAGCTTTAAAACGGTTCCAAAACAGACTTTTAAACGAGGGGATGCAAAGGTTTTAATTTTTAAAGATGAGGGAAATAGCAGAGGGATTTGGCAACAAGTTTTTGCATCCCCCTAGATTTTGAGCTGTTAAAGACGAATTTCCTTTTTACCAAGGCGCGCTAAAAAAAAAAACTTAGTTATGAAGACATTTAATCCTACTAGGTTTCGGGGTTCTGGGCTGGAAAACCCCCTTTTGCTTAAATACCCAGTCAGTGACATTTTTTCCTTGAGGGTTTTATGTTGTTACTAACCCTGAAAATGGCCAGAAAAAATTTCCCAGTATAAAGTAAAACGGGTTTTTATTTTGGAAAAAGTTATACCCTCTATTACAGAAAATAGGGAAAAAGCCCAGACATCTTTTTTGGGGGCACATCCCAAATCAGGGGGCCCGGAAATCTTTTTTAAAAAAGGGAAATTTTTTTCTTATTTACTTTAAGAAACAACTCCTTTTTAGAGAGAATCAGAAACGTTTTATAAAACCCCAAAAATTTAGAAAGGTCGATGTGCCTTTAAAAGGGAAAATCTTTCGGCTGGATTTAATGGGGCGGACTTTTACCTCCCCCCAACACTTTGATGGGAAAAAAGAAAAATGTTTTAGGGGGGTAGGCAAAGGGATCCTTTCAGTTTTAAACGGTAAAAAGTAAAAAAAAATTCGCCTTTTTTAAAGTAAGACTTCGAAGACTAAATTGATAAATAAATAAAGGGGTTTTTGGTTAAAATTTTAGATCAAATTTGACAAAAGATTGTTTGGAAGCGGAGAAAAGGATAGGACAAGAGGGGATAAAAATAAAATTCACAAGAAAGGGAGCAAAAACGCGCCCAAATTTCAAATACATGTTTCTATGGTTTGGGATGCCCCTGTTAAACATTGAAGAAAACCGGCTAAAAGAAAGGCGGGTTTTTTAAAATGCAGAAAAAATAATTAATAAAAACGAAAGGTTTTTTGGGAAATTTTTGCCAAAAGGGGGTTTCCGGGATGTTTCTCTTATCTGCGGGATTATGGGTGTTTGGGGAAAAATGTTTTTCTTCTGATTTGGGTTTCAAAAAAATATCCCAAAGGTTTTAAATTTCACACATTTTTATATTTTTGCAAAACCTTTAAACACAACAAGTCTTACAAAGAAGGAAGTTTTTTTGACAGGGCGATAATATAAATTTTTAGTTGACCTAGTGAAAAATGAAACGCCGTTTTTTAAAATTACTATTTGATTATTTTTAGGGAACGAAAAACGTTTTTTTTTGATGGGCTGTTTTAGCGAACGAGAAAATTGTTTAACAAAAAAAAAGCTCTGTCAAAACTACCTTTAATGGCCGCCCCGCCTTAGTTTTCCCGTGTGGCTCTTAACTCAAAAATACAATGCGGTCTTAAAAGAAAATTTTAAAATCGCAGTTTTAAAAACGGTTGTAAATTTTTTTAAAACTAAGGCAAAAAAAAGGTTTTTTAAAAAATGTTTAAGTGAAAAATTTTTAATAAGGGAAAAAAGAGAGTTAAAAAAAAAAAAAAGAGGGATTAGAAAAAACTAGCATGGGTAAGCTATTTTACCCGGGTGACCCCCCAGTTCAAAAACGTTTGGGTTTATGGGAGATTGTTTTAAATTTTTGATTGCTTTATAACAAATTAGTTTTTTTAAATTTTAAAATTAAAAAGAATTTTCGAGGGCCAGAAATTTAAAAACAGAGCTAGCTCCCCAAATGCACAGCCCGTAGAGCTTTAAAAGACCCCGCAAAACAAACCCAGGGTTTTATCTAATAAAAGGTTTCCCGGAAAAAGTTTTTTGGTTTGAGTTTCAAAACCCCCATGAGGGGTTTAAAAAACGAACAGAAATTGAAGAAAAAAAAACGACAGCCAAAATCCTACCCCCAGAAGAGAAAAAGAATTTTTTGGGCAAACGTTTTGGCAAATATGAAAACCCAAAATTCATAAAAGAGAGTTTTTCCCGGGGGGGTTTTCTCCTTAAAAAGATTGGAAATTTTTAAAATTTGAAAAAAACGAAGGGCCCCCAAGTTATTATGATAAGAAAAAACCCCTTTTAAAAAAGGCTTTAAAAAGCAAAGGCCCCCTTTTTTGGGTTTGCCTTTTTCCCCCGGAAAAACAAAAAGAAAAAAAAAGATTGAAATAACTAAGCGAGGTTTTGAAAAAAAAGGTACAGAGAAAGAAGTCCTTAGCTGAAAGGGGGGGTGACACCGTCGGTTTAGAAAATTTTCTCCAACGTACAGCACCCTAGGGGCAAATGGCGAAGATTTTTTCGCTTATTTATTACAAACCCAAAGGGGGGGATACTAGTTTGCCGAACCCTACTTTAATCAGAGGGGATACAAAAAAAAGGCTAAAACTTGGACGCCCCCCTTAGACTCCCCCATTGGGAATTATAAAAACGGGGATGAAAAAAAAAACCCCCCTTACATCATCTGAAAAGGTACCCAAAAATGGTTTTACAAAAACAAAAATAACAGTTTCTTTTACTTTATTTTCCCTTTAAAAAAGTTGATTTTTTTTTTTCGTTTTAAAATCTGTTTAAAGAAGTCTGCCCGAAAAATTAATAAAAAGGCATGTAAAAAAGATTTTTTAAAAAAAAAAATCCCCTTTTTTAAAAAAGGAGGGGTTTAAAAAGTTTAGGGTTTTTAAAACAAAAAAAAAGAACTTCAAAAGGGAAAAAAAGAAAGCCCCTGGATAAGTATAGGGTTAAATAGAAAGGGAAATATGCTAAAGCTTTTAAAAAACTCTTTTCCTTTTTGTAAAATTTCTGGCTCGTCGGCTGTAAACTAGCGTAAGTGCAGGGTCCCCCTGTTTGGGTGTTTTTTGCCCGGGGTTGGGGGGCCAGCCTCTTTAGATTAGGGAGGTCTAGGGGTTTGGTTTTTGGCGCCAAAGTCTAAAAAAATTTTAAATGCTGTTTAAAAAAAAAAAACTCCCAAATTACAAAAGACACTTCCCCTTGGGAGCCCTAGCATCAGCAAAAAATTTTTTTCCTTAAAAATTAAGAATAAAGCAAAATTTACTACGGATGAAAAATTAAAAGCGAAGGGTTTTAGAAGCTTATGGCTGATGGTGAGGATTACAGGCCACCGAAAATTGGAAAATTTTAAAAAAGTGGGGAAAGGAAATTTTTTTCTTCCCCGACAGAGGGAGAACCAAAGATGCAATTTTAAAAAAACCCTTGTTAAACAAAAACACCCATCGGGGTTTAAAACCCCAAAAAAGGCAAAAAAAAAAATAGTTTAACCCCAAAACAATTTTTTTGGGTTTGCCTATGGGGGTTTGGCGGGGCCCAAAATTGCAAAATTTTTCACGAAAAAAAAGAAACTTTTAAAGGGGGAGGTTTTTAGACGGGGGAGAGGGCTCTTTAAAAAAATATCCGGGGGGGGCTTTTTTTTAATTTAAATTTTTTCAACCTTCATATAATCTATGCCCCTATAGGATCTGTAAGGCTCTAAAAATTCCCCCAAAATCGCCCTCTGCCCCCCTTCCCGGAGGAAAACAAGTATTCTTACTTTTTTGTTTCCCAAACCGGGGAAAATTTTTGGGGTCCCCCGCACATCTTCTAAGCTATTTTTTTTTTTTAAAATTTGATCGCGTTTACTGGTTTCAACCCTGTTGCTTTTTATTCTCTTTGTTCATGGCGCGTAAGACTCCCGGCAATCTCCTAACCCATTCGTGTTGCGTTCTCTATTTAAAATTTTTCTCTGTGATATTGATAGGTAAACAGGCGTTCAGCTAGATTCTTATTAAAGTTTTTTACTAGGGCTTGTGATCGATGGTTGCCTGGGATCCCTCTCCTAACTGTAACATGATTTTTAAAAACAACTGGTTTACAGAACCTTTAAACTCTTTTCCATCATCAAACTTGAATCATCCTGGGATATTTTAATGGTCCTCGCATGTATATTTTTTTGTAAAGCCACAGCCACAGCATTGAGCTTTTATCGTTAAAGGTTTCAGCGTCTTTGTATCTTGAAGCCATGTCAACAACGGGTTAGAGCATACTTAAACTTTTAATCTTCTAATTTTGTCATTGGAAGATACAGCAAGTACATCTGGTGAGGTCATTTTGGGAAATGAATTAAAAATCTAGGCCTTATTATTCTTTTGGGAGCAGTTAGATATATTTTGCCAAAATTGCCGTTTTGAAAGCCCGTCTTTCGCATCTGATTCAGACACTCTAGCAGCTTTACTCGTTTTTCAATAGCAGTCTTTCCTTTCCAATACCCTTTAGGAGAATAAATATATTTTGTACTTGTCCATAAGAAGGACTGTATTTTAATTGGATTTTAAAAATTGTTTGTGCAAGAATATAGATTGCTCCCATAGCACCCACAATTTTAAAAAACCAATTTCTGCTATTTTTTTTGCCTATGGTTCATAAAAGCACATATTCGGGGCGGTGGCGATTTTAAATTTCTTTCCTGTCACTAAGAAAATTTATCTTTCCCTCATCAACGTCTGTAAATGTGTGCCCTGTCCCTGTTCTCTTAATTTTTTATTTTAAAGTCTAAGGGGCAATTCGTTTTTCTCATAAGGTCCTTCCTTACCAAAATCTTCTATTGCTTGTTAGAGTTCTCTCTCTTCATGGGACCCGCAATTTACTAAAAAAAATTTGCTTCCAAGAAGGCCAAGGCATTAACATATCCTCCCCCCATCTATCTACCCCAGACATTTTTAAAAATCAAAATTTTCTAGATTAATTTTTCTTGCGCAAATATTTCGGGGATAATCCCCTGTGCAACAAAAAAGTCTTTTTGACGCAACCCCTGCAGTGATTACAAAATCCCTTTAACAACATCTAAAATGTCTACTTCCTAGATCCCCGGCTTCATTTAAACACTTTTTTTTGCTAGAACGCTATCCCTATACTAAGACCGCTAATTACAGCAGAGTGGTAAATGTATTGAAAATTTTTTTTTTCACTATCTTTTTATTAACAAAAAAAATAATTAAAAAAAATCATTTACAAAAGAATTCTATGTGCTTTTTAATCAAATAATCTTTTTTTGTTAATAAAAAAAATAGGTTGCAACTATTTTTTGGGCGAATTTTCTTTTTTCCCATGTTGGGGGGTTTTTTTCCTAATAACTTTTGCAAGGTTGAATAACAAAAACACCAACGAAGGCACTGCATAAAAAAACCACTTTAAAATCAGGGTTTTTAAAAGTATTATTTATTTTTATTGCTTTTTAAAATGGATTGTGACAATTTATTAAAGTGGGGGACAACAACAAGCCATAAAAAGATTTACCTCTAGTGCTTGTGGAAAACCAAACATATTTAGGTGTTGAACTAAGTATTGAACAGATTCACAACTGCCCCTACTTCGCTTGAGAATCACGCTGGGTACAAGCACAGCAGGTCAAAAATGGTTAGATCTGGGGCAACAATGATTTTTTTTATATGCTAATTAGTAAGTAAGAGGCCCCGGTTGATTCAGAAAAGATTTAAAATATGACTTACACAAGCCTGTTTTACACAATCCCTAGAAACTCTTGCTGCATATTATTAAAATTTTTTGGGGAACTATGCTTTTCCATCCAGGGGATTAAATTTACTTTTAATATATTAATTTTGATAAATAAATTTAATGGGAATAAAAAAAAAGGAGAAGAAGACGCCGAGGCAAACCCCGGGACATCTGCGGAGCAAAGCCCCCAAAATGAATGTACACAGGAGTAATTTTTATAAGACTAAAAATCCTGGAGCTTGAGGCTGGCATAAACTGCTAAAATGGAACGGGACAAGAAAAGCAAACCAATCAAAAAAACAAATTATTAGATATAATACAAATCGCCACAACGCCAACGCCCCAATTTAAAAAAAAAAACCAAACAAACAAAACGATAAGAGTATTATTAGTTTTGGTTGCTGTTGTTTTTGGGTGGGGATTTTTAGAATAAAAATGTCAAAAACGCCATACTTAGCAAAAGGCTACAGCCCCCCCAAAGCCAAAAAAAGAAGAAGCCCCCTTCTGCAAAAAAAGAGCAACCTCTTTTGTAACCATTTTCTATGATATTTTAAAAACAATAAAGTACAATTAAACTAAAAAGTAAAATTAATTTATTAAATGAAAGTAGTTTTTAAGTTAAGTGCAAGTAAATTAAAAGTAAAGACAAAAAAAAATAAGTTTATTTTGGTTTTTAAATAATACTTTAAGTTTTTTAATTTAAATTTTTTTGGGTTCTTAAATAATACTAGTTGGGTTCTTAATTAAGTACCCCCCCGCTCAATTAATCTTTTAAAGTTCCCCAAATTCCACAGCATATAAAACCAGGACTAAGAAGTTTTTGTTTTGTTAAGACTATATTTCTTTTAACAGCATTGTGTTTATTTGATAAGATAAGCGCAGATTAAATTTTTTTGTAAAAAAAATCTTTTTTTTCAAAGAGAGCTTGCTGTATTTATCGGGAATATTTTTTTTTTGCAATTCTTTACTTACCCTTTAGTTTTTTCATTACAAAAGTTGGCTGGCAACGCTATACATCTTTGACCCAACCCAACATTTTCTTTGAAAACCGCCCTTTAATTTTCACCTTTCATCTTTCCAATTACTTTTTTGTTCGCATTTTAAATTTAAAAGGGGGCTGTCTTTTGAAGTCGCTGGTCGTCCACCCATCATTATTTAGCCATTTTGTTTCTAAGCCCTTATAAGTCTTCGGGGGGGGACTCTAAAAAAAAGAGTCAGGTCTTGTAAAGAACCTTGCTTTGGGGAAACATGGTTTTAAAGATGTACAAAAATTCAAACATAATAACTTGCAGCTTAATACAGAAACCGAAAACACAGGCTTGCCCAAAACTTCATCCTTTTTTCTTCATCATTGCCAACCAAGCTGTCTTTAAATTTTTTTTAAAAGTCTTATTTTGGGTTTAGAGGCAAACTTAATTGTTTGGGTTTTCTTTGTAAAAATTTCACATCTTTATTGTGGGGATTTTCCAAGTTTTGCCAAAACAGCGTTGTTCATCATTTTAAAGGTCTTTTTCTGAGGTGTCAGTGGTTTGGGGGTTCAAAAGATCAGTATTTTCTTGATGTAGGGCCCATAAGGGTCTTGGTCACATATAATTTTCTGTAAACACTTCAGTTTCAGTCCGTGTTTTAAGTAAAACTGTAGGGTCTGTAATGGCACCAAATTTAGTTTTGTTGCAAAGATGGGAAAAATTTTAGGGGGTTCGTAGGACCATCTTTAAGCTTTCGGGGCCCAAGATAATCGTTGGGGGGTCTTAACTTTGATATGCAATCATTTCCCAAGATTAGCCCTGTGGTTTTAATGGGGCGTAAGCTGTGGAACATACCTAACCAGTAGACATCTGGGGCCCTTTAGCTTTTTTTAAAAATTTGCGTAATGGAAGCGGTTGACTCAGGGCCCACCCATATAATTGTTAGCGTCTAAGTACTTTAGATAGTTGGGGGTTTTAGTAGGATCATAGTCGTCTAAATATTTTTTGTTACTTTGCAGAAAGGGTGTGGGGCCATGAAGCCTCCCCTCAGCCCTCTTCAATCATCGAAGGGGGGAAGATCGATATTAACAACTATGTTTGTAGCTTAAGAATGCATCCCAAAAAGACCTGGGCGAAAGTAATGTTTCATGCATGTAGTTCTTAATTCTGAAACCTGCCAAAAAATACTCAGCCATCCGTATTTATCTGATAATCGCCCATTGTTCGACATTAATTTGTCCCCGGCTTCGCGCATAATCAAAAATCAGAGTCAGTTATGCCTTTCCCTGTAAGCAAAAAAGAAAACGCTTTAGGGGGAAGGATTCTTCTCAAAACCCGTCCCCGGTTCATGTATTCCCCAAAAAAAAACTCCTTTCCCCATAAGATGATCAAAGTATTGTTCAGTGATTGAAATCTTGTAGGATCCCCCCTAATTTATCTAAAATCCCCCTCAAGTTGGCTGATCATAAAAGGATAAAAAGTCAAGAGTAAAAAGTCATGTACTTTTTTTGAAAATTGGCAAGCAGGTAACCCTCTTTTAAATTTAAAGTCCTGCTTTCTGATAAAAAAGAATCGTAGCCCCGTAAATTTTTGAAAGAAATAGCATTTCCATTTTTTGGGTTCCTTTTAAATTTTAAGATTACAATTGTTGTTGCCCCCCTCTAACTTTCCCGTAACTGATCGTGGCTCTTTCGTCGCTCTTTTTCTGTTTGGGGTTAGCTCTAAGCCGCAAATCCCCAAACAGTTTTGTAAGAGTATAACTTTTTGACTTCAGATCATAACAATGCTGAAAATTTAGGGTTTGGGTTTGGGTACTGATGCGAAGTTGTTTCATCTTCTCTAAAAATCTACTAGCTGCGTTGGGGTTTCTGTAAATTCTGGGGGGTGGTGTCCCCCTCTGACCTAACAACAAAAAAGCTAAGAAAGATTGTGTGGGTTAATGTTGTTTTTTGTTCTTGCTGTGTGGGCCATAGTCTGCCAATAGCGATTTAAAGCACATAACCCCATATGGGGTCATTTTCATTTTGTGTAAATTCTTAAAACTAAATTTAGAGCCCCGGGTTTTGGGGTTTGGGAGTTTAGTTTCAAAATCTACAAACTTTTTTAAAAGATTTTTATGACTGGATGCTTCTATAGTTGGGATTTAACCAAACACCTTCTACAAAACCCCTTTTTGATGATCCTTTTATGTAAAAAACCCAAAATTGCTTTTTGTTTGATTTAAAACATAATGACTTTGTAATCGCAAACGGATCAAGTTACATGATTCTTAATGGTTGCCAAAGTAGGAGCGTGGGGGGAAAAACCTTAGAGGACTGATTGCTTTTTTCAGCCATGTTTACGTTTTTCGGTGATTGGTTTTTTTTGTTTTTTCAAACTAGATATACTTCCATATCACTGGGAAAAGGGTTTGTTTCAAAGTTTGCTCTTTTTGTAGCTTCATAATTAAACTCTTTCGCGTTCTTTTTTAACGGGTGTAAATGCACTAAAACGCACCCATAAAACCCCTGTTGTCAGGGGTTTTTTATTTTTAAAATGCTCGTTTTTAAAAAATAACCTTTTGGAGAGGGAATTTTGGGAAATTTCCAATATAGGTAAAAACTTTGTTTTTCTTAATCTAATTTCAAGGCTGTCCCTTCAGACCCGCCGAACCCCTTAAACTTTTTCCTCCTACTTGCGTGGTTAAACTGTGTAAGAGTAAACAGCCCAGCAGAATTAAAGTCGCGATAGCTGATTACTTTTTTGTTTAGTTGAAACCCAGCTTCCAAGTTAGCATCATCAGGCGTTAAATAATCAATCAAAGGGCCCAAAAACCCTTTTACTGGCGGGTTTGCGTGAAAAGACTCTGGAATTTTTGAGATGCAGTGCTACGCTTTATGAATGTTTTGTGGGGGTTTAAGATTCCCTGTCTACTCACTAACGTATTGCTTAATTGTTTTTTTTTTTTAATTCAAATATTTCTTCCATTGTTATAGTTTTCCATCCCCGAATTTTTTTGACTCATTTTTTAACTCAAATATTTCGTAAACAAAAAAAAAAAATGTATATAAAGTAATAAAACGGCCTTTTATTTTCACCCAAACCTCGCAACACTTTAAGCACGTAACCTTACATAACACCTGCTAATATTTAGCTTTTTCTGAAACCTACAGTCAATGTTTATCACTTTGATTGTTCGTTAAAAGTTCCTATGATCTTTTATTTTATTGTCTTTTTCATTCTCAAACCCAAATTCACTAAAAACAAGTTTAAAAATTTTTTATTTTTTCCAAAAAAGTTCATTTCAAATTTTTTAAATCGATTCATTTACTCGACGGCCATTTTTAAATCTAAAAAAAATTAAAAAAAAAAATTGTAAATTCATATCTTTTCTAATCGTAAACCCCCAATTTCAAAGTAAATAGTTTTCTTCTTCAGGGGTGGAGAAAAAAATCAGATAAACCTTCATATCATATAACAAGTAAAAAAGTAAGCAACTTTTTTTTACGTGGGGGCCCCGAATCGGGATTTCTGTGCCCCTGCTTTAATCTTTTTGTATTTTTATGTGATAAAAAGATCAGTAATTGATTCTTCAAACCCACTCTTTAACTCTTCCTTCGGCCCTTCCCAACCAACCGTAAAAATATTGTAGTCTCTAAAAACATCGGGCTTCACTTTTTCCCAAAATAAAACATAAATTTAAAAAAAAAAAAATTAATCATTTCCTCTCCTCTTCCCCCCCTCTCTGTCTTTTTCAGTCTGTCGTCCTCGTCACCCCTTTTCAAAACCCGCCACACAAAAAACAACAAACAAACAAAAAACACACCACAATAGATAGGGGGGTGCTTGCGGGGAAAAGTGGAAGGGGATTTTTTTTTCACACTTGAGCAACGTAAATTCGAGACGGGGACTTTTAAAAAACTATCGAGTCCCGAATCAATAATCCAAGATCTCTTCAAATTCTCTCAGGCCCTTGAACAGCCTTAAAGCCGCAAAAAGGCGAAGGGAAAAGAAGAGAAGCAGGGAACCAAGCAGCAAAAAAAGTCATTTTCATTTTATACAAAGTCAAGAATCGAAGTGCAGCGGGGAAACCCTTTTACCCCCATGGCTGGACGTGACAAGGGTTTTTCCCCCCCCTCATGCCTTTGACCGACCCTTGCTGGAGCACTGGAGACGCGCTGGTTGAAAAGCCCGCCTCAAACCCCAAACCCACCGAGATCGATGATTCAGACGGCGCGCGAGCTGGGAGGTTGCTACTGACCCTTTTACCGAAAACCCTGGTTTGGAGCGCTTGGACACACTTAGTTGGTCTTTGGGGGGATTACAACCTGGGGTTCTCTGAAATTTTAGTTTTTAAATATTATCCCGGCCCCCTTTTGGGGTTTGATTTTTGAAAACGTTTTTGTTCTTTTAAGCCAATGGGGTCGAAAAGAAGATTGCTGAAGAGTTTTACGATTTGTTTTTTTTCAAAACTCTTTCAGTAAACAGGGGTAATTTCGCCATGTTTTTCAGCTTTATAAAAAAACCCTTTGCGATCGTTCATTATCAAGTTGCTCTACAAAACAATTTCTTTAAAAAAAACGTCTGTTCACTTCTGTATTTTCCCCTTTACTTTCGCTTTTTAAAAAAATTTTAGTTCCTGTTGGCCCGGTTGGGAAACGAAGCAACGCCTCGTTAAACCGTCTTTTAAGGGGGACTCGTTACTGAACAAAGAGCTAGCCTTGCGCTCGATCTTTCTCCCCCAGAAATGACGTCATATAGGGGCGGTCCTGTGAAACGGGGCGTGCAAACCCGGGGGTCAATACGATTGGGCCCGGTCGGGGGTAAAACTGCCCAAACCAAATTTTCTTTTGTTAATTTTATGTGCCTGGAGAGAAAATGTAATATGTTT
>JAFLJL010001027.1:0-49389 GCA_018398815.1 Conus ventricosus
TTTCTTGTCATTGGAAACGTCTTTGTGTTGTGCCTGTGTTGTGTGTCCGTTTGTGTATCTGTTTTTTTGTTTGTATTGTGTGTGTGTTCTGTGTGGATAGTATGATGTGTGTCTCTGTCTGTGCGTGCAAGATGTGTGTGTATGCGTGTGGTCTGTGTGTTGTTTGTGCGTGTGTTGTGTGTGTAATTGTGTGTGTGTGTGTGTACATATTGTTGTTGTTGTCGTTGTTATTGTTGGTATTGTGTGTTGTATGTGTAATGTGTGTGATAGGTTTATAATGGGCTGTTTAGTTGAGCGTGTGTTGTACGATGTGCGTTTGCCGTGAGTTCAGCAGGCTAGGTACTCTGATGCCCATGCTGTGAGAGTGTGTGTGAGTGTGTGCTGTGGGGGGGGGTAGGGGGGTGGAGGGTCTGTGTGAGTACAGAGAGGATATTAGATGAGTGAGAGAGAGTGAGTGAGGGGTTGGTATGTGTGTATGTTGTATTCGCTGTGTTGTGTGTGTGTGTGTTGTGTGTGTGTGTGTGTGTGCTGTGTGTGTGTGTTGTGTGTGTTGTGTGTGTGTGCGGTGTGCGCGGAGCGAGGTGTTTGCTTTGTTTGCGGTGCATGCGGTTTGTGTGTGTGTGTGCTGTGTGTGTGTGTGTGTCGTGTGTGGTTTGTGTTTGGTGTAGTGTGTCTGTGCTGTGTGTGTGTGTGTGTGGTGAGTGAGATGTGTGTGTGTGCTTGTGGGTGATGGTGCTCGTGTGTGTGTGTGTGTGTGTGTGTGTTGATAGTGCTCGTTGTGTGTGTGTGTGTGATGTGTGCTGTGTGTGTGTGTGTGTTGTGTGTGTGTGTGTGTGTATGTGTCGTGTGTGTGCTGTGTGTGAGGGTGAGAAGAGGAGAAGAGAGAGAGGTGAGAGAGAAGAGAGAGTGAGAGAGAGTGAGAGAGTGGGAGAGAGGAGATAAAAAATGGGAGGAAAGAGAGGAGAGAATAGAACAGAGAGAGAGAGAGAGTATGGAGAGAGAGTGTGTGTGTGTGTGTGTGTGTGTGTGTTGCAGTTGTTGGTGTGTTCCAGTGTTTGTGTGATGGCTGCGGTGTCAGTGTGTTGTAGATGGGTGTTTGTTGGTTGTAGTGGAGTCGGTACTGATGAGCTGATTGTTGTGTTCTTGTTGTCTATGTTGTGAGGATATTGTTGAAGTGTTGAGATCTAGCGTGGTGAAGTTGTGTGGGGACTGGGGAGGCTCTGTATCGTTCTGCTTCCCTGTGTAACGTGATGTGGATATTAGTTGAGGAAATAGAAGCAGTACAGATAGGGTCAACAATTGGATCATGTTAAGGTATTATCGCGGGCTGTCTAACTCTGTTAAGTGGGTATGAGAAGATAGGTGATTGTGGCTGGTATATCGGGTAAGAAAAAGAGTAGGTTGGTAATTGGGATTGTTAAGTTATCTGTGTGTTGTGTTTCTAGTGTATGTGGTACTGTTATATTAGTGTAAATCTGATTTCTGTTCTGTATGGAGGTTGTAGATATGGTTGCCCTCTTTGTTGTCGTTTGTAGCGTTGTTTTCGTTAATGTATTGGGTGTTGTTATTTGGGCAATGCTCGTTTTTTTGTTGTATAGCGTTGTGTTTGTTTAGTTATGTTGATGTAGTTTTTCGGTTGTTCTTAGCATCGGTGTTTGGCTTGTGTGATGTTGGTCTGTTGTGTTGTGGGGGTTTATGTTAGTTGAATCTGATGGTTTGTTGTGTTATGTTGTTATGGTGAGTTGGTTGCATGGTATGTGGTTGCTTTTGTCTGTTTATCTTCGGGTTGTAGTTGTTTAGCGTGCTATAGGTTGTTCATTGTGTTTGATGCAAAATAGGTTTATATAGTCTGTATTGTTGATTTGGGGCTGTCGAGATGTAGTGTGCTACATTTGAGTTTGTTATTGTTGACATTGTTAGGAGGAATGTCTATTACCCCCCCTTATCTAGTGATATATTAAAACTAGGCCATTATCATATGTGTAGTGTTCTAGTATATTTAGAACGCAGTCATAGATTTGACTAGTGAGGGACGAAGTACAGTATTAAAGGAGATGCGCATTTAGGAAGTTCCCTTAATGTTTGAGGTGTTTAAATGTGTTTGGTCTTATGGTTTGTGGTATGTTGTCAATGTGTTTTGTTGTGGTATAGTAGTTGAGTTTGGATTAGTTGATGATTGGCATTTGGTTATCGTGTACATTAGTTGTGTAGGATTATAGCAAGAGTCAGCGTATAGTTGTTGGTTACAGTTTTTGTGTGTTATGTTGGGTTGTTTAATGAGTTGGGTTGAAAGTTGCGTTGTTTATCTTGTGTTTATTGTTTATGATTTTTGCTGTGGTTTGCACTTGTGGTGGATTGGTTTGAAGGGGTTATTTATCTGCAGGGCAGTGAACATGAAATATTATTTATACAGAGCGAGCACTCTCATGTGGATTTGGGATTGGATGTATCCAGGTGATCAGACTTTGGATGGTTATATGTATTGATTGGGGCTTTGTCTAATTGACCATGATAGAACGATTGTAATGTGCGCGAGTCTGTTAATTACATTATTTTAGATGTGAAAAGGTATGAGGTCAGTTAGTTATCTTTTAAAATATCATTAACCGCGGCGTTTCTAGTGGCTGAGATACACTGCGGATTCACCATATAATTATAACAAGGAATCTTAGTATGTTTTCGTAGCGAGTGTCAGAGCCATATGCACAAAACAAGCTCGAATTATGGTTACCCCATACCATAACATGTACGTGATATTCTCAAGGGGTGTTGTGATGTGTGTTTTGTTTGTGTGTGTTCCCCCCCCCCCCCCCCCCCCCCCCCCCCTCCCCCCCCACTACCCCCACCCCATCCCCCCCCCCCCCCCCCCCCCCCCCCCCCCCCCCCCGTTAAACAATTACATTTTAATTTTTACACACATTTGTGAGTAGTGAATGTTGAACAAACAGACCATGCTTCTACCACATTGAAGGCGATATGAAATCAGTAAATTGTACATTCATGTCACGTGTCTTACTCATGTTCATCTATGTATTGTACAATATATAGATAATGACCATATAAAACTGGCTGGCTCCTGTCCTCTATGTTCCATGGAGCTCGATGTAGGATCATCACCATCTTTATTCTTTTACCCATTACTTCCAGCTCTCAACACATCCAACCTTTCACAACCCTACCATCTCTACACCAACTCTTGGTCTTGTCACGCATTTATTTACAAAATATCTTGGTCGAAACTTTGTCTGCATGGTTATTCATTTATCAATTATTAAAAACAATATCTAACACTTACATCACTTCAAGAATCCAAACATCATTCTAACGAGGATACTGAAGACCATGCGTCTTCAGCATGTACATGACACCAAGACCAAGTCGCCGCAATAAGATTTAAAATAAATTTTGAAAGAGAGGCCGATGTTAGTTACCGCCAATGACTATTAGACAAAACACAGAGCACTTGACAAGACACAATGCATTAACCCTCTTGGTCTTCTTCTCAGTCTATTCTCCCCCGGGCTATTTCCCTCCACACATGGAAAACAAACAGATCTGTCCGTCTATTTTTCGTTCTTTGTTTGTACTGTCATAAATATGTTAATTGGGAATTTTTTTTTTTTTTTGCTATGAAGATTAGCCCAAGAGGTGGAAATGCATATGTTCTTGTCATGTGCTTTGTTTGTCAATGTCATTGCGGTGGTTAATAACTCCCTCTCTTTCAAAATTTTGCTTTCGCTTGCTCCGCCGTCATGTCACTCCATTTGAAATAAATCGTAAATAGTTGGTGGTTGATTTAACCACCCCTCCTTTCTCTCTCTCTACTCTCTCTCTCTCTCTCTCTCTCTCATCTCTCTTTCTCTCTCCCTCTCTCTTATCACTCTCTCTCTCTCTACCTCCTCTCTCTCTTTTTTTTTTTCCCTTCATTCCATGACTTGATGTTCTTTACCATCTTCTTATTGTAAGTTTAGTATGATGCCAAGAGATAATGAAAAAGAAACTACGGAATTGTGCTAGGGATCAACCGGACCCAGAGAAGCACTGTTCTTTCTACTGCTTTTATAGAGCAGTCCTGTACCACCCTTGGAGGCCTGCGCTGTGTATGCCATGATGGACTACAGCAACGCGCAGACACCTCCTTAATAGATATCCATACGGGAGATAACATGCTACTCTGAACAGAGTGTAAAATTAGACTAAGGATGCAGCTCATAACAGCTTAAAGTATGCATACTCAATGGTGTATCAGCCGTATTTCATGACTGTCATGAGCCCATCCTGGCTGAAAACTAACGACCAACCACCTCAGCTGCGAGCACACAAATTTTTTTTATATGCTTCTCCTCTCCTTCCTACTCCTCCTCCATCCTCCTCCTTCTTCTCCTTAGTCTTCTTTTTATCATCATCTTTTCTCTTCTTTCTTCTTCTATTCTTTTCTTCTTCTTCTTCTTCTTCTTCTTCTTCTATTTTCTTTTCTTCCTTTTCTTCTAGTCTCTCCTTGTGTCAGAGACATCCGTCTCTTTATTCTGTGGCTCCTATAGTCCCCAACCTCTCTCTCTCTCTCTTCTCTCTCTCTCTCTCTCTCTTCTCTCTTCTCTTCCTCTCTCTCTCTCTTCTCTCCTCTCTCTCTCTCTCTTTTACGCAAATAATTGCAGTGATCATCCTGTGCTTTCATTAATGTGTCTATTTAAATAGGTTTTCGCTTAGGTGTTTATCATGTCTGTTCATTGTATTTCTCTTTCCTTTATCTCTGCCTTTTTCTCCGCCACGTCGGGTTTCGGCATTCGAGTCGGTCAGTTCAGTCAGGTTCAGTCTGTTCGGCTTCTCTCTCTCTCTCTTCTCTCTCTCTCTCTCTCCTCTCTCTTCTCCTGCTCTTTCTCTCTCTCTCTCTCTCTCTCTCTCTCTCTCTCCACTCTTGCCTTGATCATTTCTTCTCGTTGTTGTGGTTGTTGGTGGTGGTGGTGTTCACTGGTTTCTTTTTCTTCTTTTGTTCTTTTTGTCAAAGGTTCCCATGCAAGGAATTGTTCCATTTTTTTCATGTATTTGTTTGATCTGCTTTTTTTTATTTATTTTTTTTTACTATATTATCGATTTTTTTCCTTGCCCAGAGGGCTGGATGTAAAAAAGTATTCATTGCTTAATCACTTCCCTTTTAAAATAAAATTCGTTCGTTCGTTCGTTCGTTCGTTCTCTCTCTCTTCTCTCTCTCTCTCTCTCTCTCTCTCTCTCTCTTCTCCTCTCTCTCTCTCTCTCTCTCTCTCTCTCTCTCTCTCTCTCAGATTGCAAGCCTATGCAGTACCTTAAAAATCAAGCTGATGATTGTGAGTGCATTACGAAAAAAATAGTAGGAAAAGAACGAAGGGGAGAATTAAAAAGTATTCGGACTCAACAGACCACCCAGCGTGTAAGAGTTTGTGGTTTAGGCTATATGTGACTGTAGACTAGAACCCCACTTGGTCAATTTCGAGCCTAGTTGTTTCCCTTGTGTACTGGTTTAATGTCTTCCGTTAAGAATTACGATCGAAAAGCAAAGAGAGAGGGAAGGCGATAACGTAAGTTGTGTTTCCTTCGGATTTTTCTGTTAAACTTCTCGATGTGCAAAATTAAAAAAAGAGAAGAGTATTGAAAGATTATGGTTAGGTTTAAACATATTAAGAGAAGGTGTCAGAGAGAATGTAGGCCTGCTCACTCCAATTATGTATGTTTTCATTTGAACGGCCCGTGGTTTAGTATTAACATTACCAAGAAAGAGTATTTTGAAAGATTACTGGTTGGGTATAAACTATTAATACTCAGTTTTTTGATTGCCACCAAAGACCTTGGATTAGTACAGTCAGTTGAATCACCAACTCGTGGTAAGGCATTCCTGGATTTATTTTTTACTAATTGTCAGGCGCTTTAGGCAATCAGGAATTAATTGCAGGCCTGGGTGATCATGACATAGTTCTCTTAGAGAGCAACTTTCAACCCTTTCGAAGAAAACCCCCTAAACGTACCATCAGACTCTGGAACCAAGCAGATTTTGCCAGGTTGCGCAGCCTGGATACTCATGATTTCACTCTTTTTTTGAGGTCCCATAGTGTTAAAGATATGTCAGTGACCTTTGGAAGTGTATAAAAACTAACTTGGCATTTATTATGGATGACAACATACCTACTAAAATAACTTCAAGCAAGAACCACCAGCCATGGATTACTACTAAAACTAAACGTTTGTTGAGAAGGAAACATCGTTTCTTTAAGAAATTGAAACTACATCCTAATTCAGAAAGATTACTGGTTAGGTATAAACATTTTAAGAGAAGGTGTCAGAGAGAATGTAGACTTGCTCACTCCAATTATGTTAATTCGATGATTTCGGAAGGTGATCATCAAAACAAGAAATTATGGTCTTACATAAGGAGTAAGAGACAGGACAACATTGGGATTCCAGACCTGAGAAACAACCAGAATAACCTAATACAGGACCCTGAAGGGAAAGCAAACTTACTAAACAAGCAGTTTTGTTCAGTTTTCTCAAATCCCAAACCTTTAATTAACGTTAGACTAAAGGATGATGATAAACTCCCTGAAATGCAAAACATCAAAGTAAACAAAGACAGGAGTATTTAAGTTACTGACCAATATCAATGAAAATAAAGCTACTGGTCCGATGGCATTCCTGGCAAGCTCTTAAAATTATGTGCCAATGAATTGAGTGAGGTATACCAATTACTTTACCAAGCTTCACTGGACCAGGGAGTAATACCTGATGAGTGGCGAGATGCGAGCATTGTTCCCTTACTTAAAAAGGGTGACAAACAAAAGCAGAGAACTATAGACCTGTATCTCTTACATCTTTATCAGCTAAACTACTTGAACACATAATATATAGTAGCATAATGGACCATCTTGACAAATATGACTTTTTAAATAACGCCCAGCATGGTTTTAGACAGCGAAGGAGTTGTGAGACTCAACTTATAACAACTCTCAATGATTTTAGTAACTGTCTTAACAACAGACAGCAAATAGATGCAATTTTTATTAGATTTTTCTAAAGCCTTTGATAAGGTTGACATGAGGCTGCTGCTTAAATTAGAACACATTGGCATTGGCGGTTCTTTGCTAAAATGGGCTAGATCAGGGGTTCATTTATTGCAAAATTTTGCGTAATTATTGCGTTTTTCTGCCTTCCTACGCATTTTTTTCGCGGCCGTGCGTTTAGCGACGCAATTTTCCCAGGACCCTGTTCTCAACCGCAAGCCTATGTCAGAGGGGCAAAAACACGGCACAGACCTACAGCAGACTGCTTGACACTGCCAATTAGTGATAGTGCGTGCACATTTTACTCTTGTGGCACTCGCTGACTTTTTGCTAGATCAAGAATGTTCCAAAACGCCTCATCCTTTCTCCCTCAGAAATAAAATGGAATCTTTCCTGCGTCTGCGAGCTGCTCTGCCTTTCAGCGGTGTTAAGGCGCGTGATTCAGAGCTGTTTTGAGGGAGTGAGTACAGTTACTTGTGTACGCATTTTTTTCAGCGCTGACGCAATTTTTGCGGAGGGTGCGTTTCTTGACGCAAAAAACTAAAAGTCAGTGGAACCCCTGGCTAGATCATTCCTCGTTGTGAGAACGCAGAAAGTTGTTGTGGAAGGGTCGTCATCCCATTGTAAACCAGTCTTGTCGGGTGTACCACAGGGAACTGTTCTGGGGCCCTTGTTTTTCTTAATTTATATAAATGACATAAGTAGAAATCTCTCTCCTGGAACTACTATAAGGCTTTTTGCAGATGACAGTTTAGTATATAGAACATCAGAAGCAAGAATGATACACGCATTCTACAAGAAGATCTAAACGCTTTACAAGAGTGGGAAAGAACTTGGAAAATGGAATTTCATCCTCAAAAGTGCCAAGTGTTGCGTATATATATGTAACAAACGCTCACTAATTAGATCAGATTATTCTATCCATAATACTATTCTTAAAGAAACTAATGCTGCAAAAATTTTAGGCATGATTATAGATAGTCGTCTCAAATGGAAAGAAGATAAGAGATAAGATAATGTTGCTTTTAGCCCAGCCAAAAATGGAAAGAACATTACAATTTAGTATGTAAGAAAGCAAATAACATCTTAGCTTTCTTACACAGGAATATCAATGACTGTCCCCAAAAGGTTTAAAGACGACTGCTACAAAACACTGGTTAGACCAGTACTGGAATATGGTTGCTCAGTTTGGATCCTTACCATCTAAAGGACATTGATAACCTTGAAAAGATTCAGAAGAGAGCAGCACGGTTCGTAACAGGGAACCACATCAGAGAAAAGGGGAATACTAGGAAGAACATGAGGAAATTAGAATGGAAACCCTTCAGAGAGAAGAGCTTTTTATTAAACTTAACACCTTTTTCAAAGGCAGAGCTAAAGTATTGATATTCCAATGGAACAACTAGTATTGAATAAAAGTAGCACCAGGAGTGGCGGTCAATGTTATACCATACCTGCATCAAATATTGACAGCCACTTACATTCTTTTTATCCCAGCACCATACCTGCATCAAATATTGACAGCCACTTACATTCTTTTTATCCCAGTTCTGTACGGCTGTGGAACTCACTGCCGGGGTGCCATCAAGATTGCCACAAATGCAATCTCATTCAAAAAACAAAATTGATTCGACAGTTTTGAGATCTGGATATTGACGATTTTCTATTTTTACTTCCCCTGATATTTTACTATTTACTGGGCTGATTTGGCCATTGCTTTTATCTTCTTGAATATCGAGTGCGACCCTTGTTGCCAAAGTTGCTCCAGGGGCCAACAGTCTGAGTCGCACTGTTTTATGTTATTTTATTTTACTTTTTAACATGCGCGCTGGTGACCTACTCGTTTTTGAGTGAACCAGTATTTTAGGAAGAAGAAGAAGAAGATTAAGAGAAGGTGTCAGAGAGAATGTAGGCTTGCTCACTCCGATTATGTTAATTCGATGATTTCAGAAGGTGATTATCAAACAAGAAATTATGGTCTTATATAAGGAGTAAGAGACAGGACAACTTGGGATTCCAGACCTGAGAAACAACCAGAATAACCTAATACAGGACCCTGAAGGGAAAGCAAATTTACTAAAAAGCAGTTTTCTTCTTCTTCTCCTGTTCACGACCAACATCATTATGCTGATGACTCTGTCGTATACTTGGGGGTTTGTGAAGATTTGCGCTGTGTTTGTCAGACATAATTTTGATTTCAGCTTAAAGGGGTGGGTAGGGAGGAGGTAGTGGTGATGAGTAGGAAGTGGGGGGGGGGGGGGGCGGTTTGGGGGGGTTGGAGGGATGGGGGGTGCAGGGGAGGCGAGGGAGGGGGGGGTGGGGTGGGGGGGCTGGGATGTTGTCGTTGGTATTATTGATGAGAGGCGAGTCTGGACCTGATGCAGTCCAGGGTCTCCGCCGTCACCACAACCTCTGGTAATGAGTTACACTCTGGGATGGTCCTTGGGAAGAATGACATTTGACGGTAGTCTGTCCTGCATTGGGGGATGTCGTAGCTGCAGCTGTTCTTTTTCTTGAACTTCTTTGGTCTGGGATTTCCCAGGCAGGTATTTGGAATTGATGTCAACAAGACTGTGGTGGAATTTATACATCATTTCCAGTCTTGCATTTTGTCTTCGTTTCTCTAATGTGGGCCACTTCAGAGAGCGTAGGATTTCATCTACACTGGTTGTTGGTCTGTGGCTGTGTGTGACCCATCTGGCTGCTCTATGCTGGATCTTTTCAATCTCCTGGATCTCGTTTCTGGTGTGGGGGTCCCAAACGCATGACGCGTACTCAACAATCGGTTCGAACAAGGGTTTTGTATGCAGTTTCTTTCATCTTCTTGTTTCCGATTTGAGGTTTCGTCGAAGGAAGCCGAGGGTTTTACTGGCTTTTGCAGTGATCGTCTCAATATGGGATCCCCATTTTTGGTCGTCTTGGATCGTGACCCCAGGTATTAGGTTGAGGTCACAACTTCCAAAGTGTGTCCATGAAGTTTGTACACAGGTTGGTGTTTGTTCTGTCGCCGTGTAGTTCAGTTTTCTCAAATCCAAACCTTTAATTAACGTTAGACTAAAGGATGATGATAAACTCCCTGAAATGCAAAACATCAAAGTAACAAAGCAGGAGTATTTAAGTTACTGACCAACATCAATGAAAACAAAGCTACTGGTCCCGATGGCGTTCCTGGCAAGCTCTTAAAATTATGTGCCAATGAATTGAGTGAGGTATACCAACTACTTTACCAGCTTCACTGGACCAGGGAGTAATACCTGATGAGTGGCGAGATGCGAGCATTGTTCCCTTATTCAAAAAGGGTGACAAAACAAAAGCAGAGAGAGAACTATAGACCTGTATCTCTTACATCCATATCAGCAAAATACTTGAACACATAATATATAGTAGCATAATGGACCATCTTGACAATATGACTTCTTAATAACGCCCAGCATGGTTTTGAGACGGCGAGGAGTTGTGAGACTCAACTTATAACAACTCTCAATGATTATAATAACTGTCTCAGCAACAGACAGCAAATGGATGCAATTTTATTAGACTTTTCCAGGGTCGCGTTAACCGGAAATTCCCCGTATTTTACGGTTTGTAAAAAAAAAATACCAAAAATTTTTCGAAGCTGCCGGTCCCGGCCGATTCTGTTTGCCAGTGCCCGATTAGTTTTCCCGTCTGAAAAAAAAGAAGTCTGTGTGCAATTTGGGAAAGGGCACTAAAAGTCATGCCCCTTCCCCCACGCCCCCCCCCTTCGCACCCCTTCCGACGAATCTTGCAATCCCCCGACCCTTTTTGGCGCCAACCTTTTTTAGCGTGCGAACAGAAAGCTTACTGTAAAGATGTGCTTTGCGCTTTTCACACTAAGTGGCTTCTTTCCCAAAAATGACTAATGGGGGCCTGGGGTCTTGATTTAAAATTTTGCGCGTGCTTTGAGGGAGGAGTCAAAAAAATGGCAAAAAAAAAATCGAAGTCATTTTTTTCTTTTTTTAAAAAAAACCATCACCCCCAAAAACTTTGGGGGAAAAAGATGCGTGGAAAAGCTGGCATGTGTAGTTTGGATGTTTTCCCCGTTCAGCCTTGTCCCAGTACGCGATACGGGATAGTTGTGTTTCATAAGGCTAAAAAAGTGCGGCAAGAGCAAAGTGGGAGGGTGACAGTTTCGTGAATTGGAAAAAAGTTTTTGCGGGTGAAAACAGACGAAAAGGACGATTTTGTCGGTGCTAAAGAAAAAACCCCCCCCTGGTTACAAGAGGTATTTTCTTTCTGTCACGTGGTCCCGGTTTTGTTTTTTGGGGGCCCGATTTTTGGGGGGGTTTGGGTCAAGATATCTCTAAAATGGAAACTCCGGTCCGGTTTTCAAAAACCCCTAGCGCAAAACACTGTTTTCAAAAGCCTTTTGATAGGTTGCCTGGGGCCTGCTGTTTAAATTGAACACTCGGCTTGGGGGGTTCTTTGCTAAAATGGGTAGATCTTCCTCGTTGGGGAGCGCAAAAATTTGTTGGGAAAGGGGCGTCATCCCTTTGTAAACCAGTTTTGTCGGTTTGTCCACGGGGAAATGTTCGGGGGCCCCTTGTTTCTTAATTTATATTTAAAAATGAATAAGTGAATTTTCCCCCTGGAATTTATATGGATTTTGCAGATGAAGCTTAGTATATATAGAACAATCAGAAGAAAGGGAATGAAGCATTCTCAGAAGATCAAAAACGTTTTTAAAGGGGGGAAAAGATTGGAAAAAATTTTTCCCCCAAAAGTCCCAAAGTGTTGCGTATATGTAACAAAGTCACCAATTAGATCAGATTTTTCTATCCATTACATTTTTAAAGAAAATAAGCTGCAAATTTTAGGCGTGTTATAGTGTCGTCTAAATGGAAAGAAAACTCATTTGTATGAAAGAAAGCAAAAACATCTTAGTTTCTTATACAGTAATATCAATGCTGCCCCCAAGCTTTCTTTTGCCCTTTTTGAGCACTTTGGGGCAAAAAACAAGGCTTTACACATTTGTAACCCAATTTTTTTTGCTGTAGTTGGCAGGGGCTGAAAAAATTTTGTTCTCAACTGTAAAAAAATTTAATTCCCAAAAAGTGATGAGTCATTTTTGCACAAATTGTTTTTGTTGTCATTTTTTAAATATTCCTGACCACTTGGTACAAGTTTCATGCGCACTATGTTATTACAAGAAAAAAAAAACCCCCGTCGGTTTGGTTTAAAGAATTGGGGGGATTCGCCAATTCAGTTTAAAATAGTGGAATATTACTTTTTTCTTGACAATAAATTTTAAAACCCTCGCCCTTTTTGTAAGGCCGCTAAACCTTGCGAAGCATTGTCCCAGACCAGCTATGCACAGTGACATTGTTGGCCGAATCAGGCGGTTAGCTGGCTGGTGGGGAGCGGCCCCCGGAAAAATTCCTTTCCCAACCCTGCTTCGCAGTTTGGTCTTGCAGCTGAAAAATCCCCTGGATCAAAACTAAAAACTTGCTTGAACACCCGTCCCCCCAAAAGGTTAAAGCGCTGCTACAAAACACGGGTTGCCCGTACTGGAATATGGTTGCTCTTTTGGGGCCCCTTCCCTCTAAAGGACTTGAAAACCGAAAAGATTCAGAAAGGAGCACCCGGGTTGTAACAGGGAACCACACAGGAAAAAAAGGAAAACCCGGGAGAACATGGGGAAAATTGATGGAAACCTTGAAGGGAAGGCTTTTATAAAACTTAACATTTTTAAAAAGGGCCCGGCTAAGTAAATTGATTTTCCCCAATGGAACAACTGTATTGAATAAAAAGTAGACAGGAGTGGCGATCAATTTTTCCATCCTGCATCAAATTGACAGCACTTAATTCATTTTATCCTGTTTGAGGGCTGGGAAACTCACTGCGGGTGCCTCAGTTGCCCAATGAAAATTCTTTGTCGACGTTTTGGATCTGCATATTGGGATTTTCTTTTTTAATTCCCCAGACTTTTTGTTCCCTGGGCTAAATTTGGGCCCCTTGCTTTTAATTTCTTAAATATCGATGCGACCCCTTTTTCCCAAATTTCTCAGGGGCCAACTCTGGTGCCCAAAATGCAGCGGGGCCCCTATCGTTTTGAGTAAACCTATTTTGGAAAAGGGAAAAGAAAAGTTATCTGCTGTTTGTCTGCTGAGCACCATGGATGAGAAGCAAGAAAAGTTGTTCATTGAAGTTGGGTCCTAAAGTTTAGTGAAACACATGTGTCCCCGGGGGGAAAAGTTGTCAATATTTTAGTCTACAATTTGTTTAAATCCCCTTACTTAGAATAGAAGGCTTTCACACCCCGCCTAACCCCAATTTGGGTTTACGTTAGATTTTTTTTAAAAGTCAGAAACCAACAAAAGTGTGACTGGGTGGTTCCCTATGATCAGATATAGACTGCTGGCCCCGTGATCACGCACAGGGGTAGTAAACTGAAAAATACTCCCCGGGGAATTTGTGCATCGCTGTCTTGGGGTGGGGTGGGGGGTGGGGGGGGGTCAATTAATCCTTCTTATTTTTCCATTTATTTATGGAATATTTTTGCAAAGATGAAAGGTGCCTTCATCTTGTCACGTCAGTTTCATTGATGCTGAAAACTATGACTAGAACAGAATCACGGGCTCTCAGTGATGCATGGTTCACAAATGTCATTATAATAATACTGCATTTTTTTTTTGTTGATTGATTGATAGTCAAAGCCGATTTTGCTGAAAGTTTGAAGGAAAGTACTGACAAAATCAGCCCGTGTCCGTTTGCAGGGGGTACAACTGCCTACAACGCAAGGGAACATTGGTGGGGACTTTTGTACGCCAAAAAGGAAAAAAAAGGGTGAAAGGAGAAAAAACCCCAAAGTTTAGTGTGTGCATGTTGCAAGTGTTGCTGCTTGAGGGGGAAAGAGAGAGTTGATTGATTGATTGATTTTTAAAGTAAAAAAGGATGGGATTTTGGGCCCCAAGCCTGTCTTACTTTCCCTTGTCATGATACTTTTTCGCAAATCATTCCATGACAATTCAACATAGCAACTGGATCAAAATTCCCAATGATTCTAAAGCATAAGGAGATGGGGGAGGGTTAAAAACGAGGAAATTCAAACAAATCAGAGGAGAGGTCAGGGGGATGGGAGGAAAAATGGTGGGTAGGGGGGGGGGGGGGGGGGGGGGGGGGGAAAAGGGATGGTGAATGGGGGTGGGGAAAAGCGATTTTTAAAGTAGGTTTTATGTTTAGATGATTTTTTTCAAAGTATAGTTACAGAAGGATTTGTGAATGGGCGCTAATCATTGTAATCGAAAATTTAAATTATGACCCCAAAAATGTTTATGCAAATTATGTTCCTTGAAAAGTTTTAAAATATTCATTTTTTTGTAGTTGGGGTGGAAGTAGTTCCAACATTGGTCAGAGTAAGCTGGTTGTTTTGTAATGATCAATGCGTGGGGGGAAAAAGGAAATTCCCGTCGGCCCGGGGAAAGCGTTTGTCTTGTAAAAAAGGGCATTGATAAAAATGGCATGTATCGTCAGATTGAAAACAAACGATGCCTTGTTGAATTCCGTTGCTTTTTTCAGGGAAGTGTTTTCAGCGTTTTATTTTTTTTCGTTGTTATTAGAGAACGTGGAGGGAGTAGCTTTGTTGCAGTTTGGGGAAAATTCAGCCTTTTTTTGTGGCGCACACTTCCGCCCACGTTGGGGCGTAATTTTACATAAATTATGTGTCTTGAAGAAAAGTTTAGGAAATTTACTGTTGTGTATCACTTTTTGGGAAAAAACGGAAAGGTTTTTTGAGCTCCTTTGCATACGTTATTGAGATGAGATTCCCATTTAAATTTTTATCTTCTTTAACCTTAAATGTGCGATCCCTGCTCGATAAAAGACCCATTAAACTGAGTTTTTGGGAAAGGGAGTGATGGGGTTTTTGGCGGGTGTTAAAAACTAGTTTAGTTTTTTGGATGTATGCCATTGAGTTGAATGCACCCGTTGACACACGTTTCGCTTCCCGGGGGAAGTTTTTTGTCTGTTTTCACATCTTTTTGGAGTGTGGTCCAGCAAATAAAAACGTCGTACCCTTTATCTGAATGGACAATGGGAAAAACATTGGAGATGCGAATAGTAGGGGGCCCGTACTGGCCTGTGGATGATTGTTGCTTAAAACCCCGCCGCACTGAGCCCTGTGGGACATGGAGTCGCAAAAAATCTGAGCGGGGTTTTGCCTTTTAAATACCATCAGGCCCATCATTCAAGTATGATTGGAAAAAAGAGATTGGGGTATGGTTCAAGTAGAAAATAGTTTCTTTAGAAGAATGGGAAGATCCCAAAAAATCAAAAGCCCTTTTTAAGTCAAGAAAGAAAACCCGTCATTTGGATTTGGGTTTATATTTTAAAAACCAGGCAGGGAGGGGGGGGGGGAGGGGTAGATATGTGTTGTTGCGCTCGTGCATGGCTTGTGTTGTGGTGTGTGTGTGTAAAAAAAAACATCGGAAGAAATGCATTTTTAAGTTACAAAAAGTATAACTGTGTCTCAATTGGGGGACTCCTGGTTTTTTGTTTCTGGTGTGTCGAGGGAAAATTGAAAACGATGGTGAAGAACCCCCATCAGGCAGTGCACAATTTCCTTCCTGTGATCATGTGGAAGTTTTTGGATTTTATTGTTTCATTAATGCGGTTCGGCCCAGTGCAGGTTACCAGGGATTTACCCGCCCCCAAACCCCCTCTTCGCATTCTGGCTGCCTCCCGGTCCCGGGAAAGAAAATGGGGTTAAGCTTCAGATACTTTTCATGTCCCCTCTCTAGCTTGAAGAATTTTCATTGTCGTCCTTACCCGTATATCCTCTCCACCCCTACTCATGTTGTATTTATAAAGCTGCGTTTGGGAAGTTTTGCTGTTTTCACAAAGGTTTTTTTTTTTTTTTTTTTTTCCCCCGGGCTGATCTGTCGCGAAAAGTGGTTTCCCAGCTTCCTGTTCCAGTTGCTTTGGGGTTTGGTGGTGTAGCTATTTTCCCGATTGTACAGGTTTACATTGCAGTTTGCGTGTTCAACTTCTATGTGTTCCACCTGTACTGTCGTTTCAGGGTGTGGTGGTGGGAGCTATTTTTTTGATTGTAATTGGTTTACATTGCAGATTTACAAGGTTCTAACTTTTTTGGTTTCCTGTAAAGAAGGGGTTTGGTTTTTCCCCCATGTCTGTCTTCAGAGTTCTTGGTTTGTTAAATGTTTTTATGTGTACATTGTCTCTTCAGTAAAATTTATAAGGTGAGTTTAATCCAAAATTTTAGGAGTTTTCTGTGTGCGAGGTTGGGGTCAGTGTCTTAAACCCTGAGGGGCTTTCATTTGGGGTCCAGCAGAAAGGACGCCCGGTTCCCTTAAATTTAGATCAGAAGCACAAGCATGTGGATCACTACTTCAGCCCCTCACTGGAATCAGCAAAAGATTTGGCAAAATTTTGGTCAGGTTCTTGTTCGAGTGAAATGAAATTTTATGGGAAGTTGATCAGTTGGTTTCAAAAATTTCAATACCAACTTTGTGGCGCGATACAGCAGTCTCTGTGTGCCTTTTTACCAAAAGCGATGATATATTACTGTTGTAATTGAGGAAGTAGTAGTCTTGGGAGCTGTTTTTTCTGATTTTTTGTTGTATGTGTAAATGTTTCATTACGGGGGTTTGGTCAAGTTGTCAATCTTTTCATTTGGTTTGGTTTGTAAAGGAAGCTGCAGTAATTGTTTGTGAAATTGAGGACTGTAATTGAAAATTTTCAAAAATTTTAAAAAAAAAAACCGTCTTGTGTTTGACGACCATCAGATTTGGAAATTTAAGAAAAGTTGCAGTTGTTTTAGTGCATTTTAAAAATTTAAAAACCCAAAATGATTTTGTTGGTTTGAATCACGTGGGGCAAAAATTTAGTAATTTCACAAAATGATTTTCAAAAAAGTTGTATCAATTGCCTTTGTAACTTTTTTTTTAAAAAGGGAAGTGCACTTTAAATATTTGTTTTAAATTCCAGTACTGTGTTTTAAATTTTTGTGTTTGCTTTTTAAGTTTTCGAATCAGAAAAAAAAAGAAAAAAGGAAAAAAAAGGAAAATAAGCATGATGAGAATGATGTTGCATACTTTGTTTCCATTTTGTTTGAAAAAATTTTAAAACAAGAAAACCATACTTGATGCTTTCAGATGTGTTTAAAAAGTTTTTAATTTTTTATGTAGGTGCCGTTGTTAAGTTTTATTTCAAAAAAACGACTTGATTTTTATTTAAACAAAAAGACCAAATCTCCCCTTCCATTCCGGTGTGTTTTGCCCGGGGTTTAAAAACATTTTTGGAAACAAAAGGTTTGATTTGGGGCAGTATGTTTGTCCTAAATCATGCATTTGTTTTTTTTGCAGAAAAAGGTAAATGTTGTTGGGTAGATTATCTTTAACCTTTTGGCTTTTGCATTATTAACAGTGACATATTTTTTTTTTTGAATATGTCATATTGCTTGTTGTTTTACGAAAATTTTTTTTCTTTACTAATTATCTGAGACTAATTTTTGCAGGAAACCCCCCCCCCACACACACCCCCCCCACCCCCCCCCCACCCCCCACCCCCCTTACCCACACACTCTCCTTGCTCACCCCCCCCACACACCCCCCCCCACACCCCCCCAACCCCCACACATACTGACTTCCCGGTAGCGGGGAATGAATTTCAGGGCGGGACCTCCTTGTGGGGTCTGTACATAATGTTACCCCGGTGTTCTCTCGCTTGGGGGAAAAAATCTTTAAACGAAAAAGGGGGGGTTTTTGGTTTTTTGATTTCAAAACAAAATGGATTTTTTAAAAAAAATTGGGATATTTAAAACGTTATGGGGAAAAGCTGATGAATTTCATTATGCTGGAAATTTCCCCCCAAAGTACGTCGGTATGTGTGAGTCTTTAGTCTGTGGAAAAAAAGGGGGCATTGGTAAAAATCCCTACTGCGCTATTATTGACGTGCACAAAATGTGTAAGTTTAAAACAACATAGGATACAATAAAAATGAAAAAAAATCATGTTAAATGCTCCTTTTTACGATGTTTTAATCAGTTTGGGTTTGAAGAGCAACTCCATGCTGTATGTGTGTGGGTGTGGGTTGTGTGTTTTTTTTTTTTTTTTTGCCTTTTTTTAAAAATCTCATTTTCCCTACATTCTTTTATTTTACAGCATTTGTGTTCCACAAATGTAGTGTTTTTTTGATGTGAAAGGCCTGTGAAAGGAGTGGTTGAAAGGGGGAAAACGAAAACCCTATGAAGTGGCGTTTTCTAAAAAATTTTTTCCGGGGCAATTTTTTTTGTTGCCGTGGGGGATTTTTGTGCGCTAAAATGCATGCTGCACACGGGATAAACCTTGAGACTATAAAGGAAAGATTCGGCTTGGGGTTTGATGTGGTGTTCTTGTGTTGGAAGTGATCATCATGGTGGATCGAGAGACGTATCTGGTGTGTGCGATGTAACACTGATCGTGCCAGTGGGGGCAGGGTGACGGCAGACAGGGTGGCTTTGAGTGTGGTTTTCGCCCTTTTGGGTGAAGATACGTGCGTGTGCTCAGCAGTATGCCGCGGAGGGGCCCTGTAAAAGGGAGTGCATTTGGCTTTGTGTGGGAGGTGTTAAATTTCCTTTGGTGAGAAGATCCCCGTGGTGCCTCGCCCTGTTGGGTAAGGTATGGAACGGGTTTGGAGGTAAAAAGGGGAAAAAAGGGTTGGCTTGAAGAGAGGAAAAAAGTTAGGGAGAAAGGGTTCCCGATGGGCAAAGTTTGCAGAAAATGAAAAATTTTCCCAAAGGGTTGGGGACCTGAAAAAGGGGACTCCCGTGTTGGGAGTCTAAAACACGAGATTTTGGTTAGAGAAATACTATATATCATGTGTTTATTTTTTGGGGTTTGATTTGATTTGATGTGCTTAGTGTTGAAAAACATGAAAAAATGCCCCAAAGGGCAAAACGGGTGGTTCTCCCCCCTTTCCCCAAAAAACTATCAATAAAAGTGTGGGCCCTTTTTTTGTTTGGGTATAAATTTTTGCCTTGAAACGTTGTATGTTTTTTTGTGTTGAAACCACAGACATAGGGCAAATTTCCAGGGGCCGGAACCCCTGGGGAACCCCCCCGGTCGGGGTTTGTGGCCGGGGTCCCCCCAAGTTTTTCCCCCCAGATGGGGAATTTTTTGCCCCCTGAAAGTGCTTCCCCCCCAGACATTGAAACGGAGGAGGGAAGACAATTTTGTCCAACCCCTTTTTGCTTTGCCACGGCCCAGAGTGCTGCTCCCTGAGACCCCCCCCACTTCGTGCATGTGGGTTGCGTTTTTTGCCGGGGGGCTTTCCCTGCAGTGGGGTTTGTCCCCACCAGGAGAGTTGATGTGTATGTTTTCCCCCTTCCGTTTGCCCGGGGGTTGGTTAGCCCGCCGCCCGTTTTAAAACCAGGAATCCGGAAATTCTTTGGGATTGTTTGGGGCAGTCAGGGAAAATTTGTCGAGGCGTCTGGGGGTTGTCATCTTGGGACTCTTTTGGGGAAAAATTGGGACTGGGGGGGGGAAATGGGGGAACATTTTGTAATATTTGCCCCAGGGTTGTAATGGCAGGTCAGAGGTGTTCAAGAAAGTGTTGGGGGGTTTTTCCCCAAACCCGATTTTCCCTTGCAAGCCAAAGGTTTTTTTTAAAGGGAAAGCGCCTTTTGGGGTTTAGGGGCTGCCCCTTAAAAATAAAAAAATAAATAGTTTAAAGTATTTGCCACTTGTCCCACCCTTGAAAATAGAAAAAGGGAAGTAAAACCCCAACTGCTATCTTTATGGCCCACTCTGGGGGAAAATTAAAAAAGTTTAAATTTTTAATTAAAATTTTTTTTGGGGGGAGGGGTTTTCCCAAAACAAAAAAAAAAAATTTCCCTGCCCCGTTTAAATTGTTTAAAAAAACACTCATTTAATCCCCCCGTGTTTTCTTGAATAATCAAACCCCAAAAAAAATTATTTAAAAAACCTACCCCCTTTCTCCCTTTTTTAATAAACCCAAAAGAATCCCTTTGGGCCCCGCGTTTAAAATTGTGGTGCCCCTGTACTGGAAAAAACCATGGGCCCAATCGGGGTTTAAGGGTTTCCTTTAAAGGCTATCATTTATCCCCTTTTAAAAGGGGAAAGGTTTTTAAATGTGCCCCGAGATGAATGAAAACTTTTTGCCCTAAAAAATCCCTTTGTACATACAATTTTGGTTTTGTCCCTTTTGTCCCCTTTGTTTTTTTCCAAAAAAACCCCCTTTCAGAATGGGGACTCCCGTGGGAAGACCCTGAAATGGTTTTGAAAGTTTATTTCCCCCTTAATACCTAAAATTTTTAAAAAACCCCAAAATTCGTGCTAATTGCCGAAAACTTTAAATTTCTCGGGGAAAAAAAACAGTTATGGAATGAAAAATTTGGGTTTTGTATGTTTTGTGGGGCAAAAAGGGGCCCTTGGGTTTTTAAAGCTATTTTGGGTTTTCCCGCAACCCATTCCAAAAAAATCGCCCTTCCCCCCTTTCAAAGCCCCACTTTTTGGGTTTAAAAAACCCTTTTTTTTCGTGGTTAACTTAAATTTTTTTAAGCGGGCCCCGATTTTTCTTTCAAGAACACCCAGTAGATTATTCGTAAATTTTTTCGAATTTCCTGTGGTTTGTTTTGCTTGTAGCTTACAAAATGGGCCCCAACTTTTATGGAAAAACCCCCAATGGGGAATGCGGCCTTTTTAAATTTTTTTTTAAATTTTCGTTTTGCCGGAAAAAAAACTAAAAATTCCCTTTGACACCCTTGCCTTTTTCCACGCCAACCCATGTGATTTGTTTGGTCCCCCTGGTTTAACCCTTTCTTTTCCCGTTCCTTACAGAAAAAAACTGTAAGCCTCTGTTTTCCATAAAGTTTCCCCGTTCCCTAAGGGGCCCAGTGGCCTTCCCAAACTTTAAAGGGTTTAAAATTCTTAAAATCTTCTTAGCCTAAAGGGTTTTTAAAATATTAAAAAAAACCCCCAAGTTTTTTCCCTTTTTTCCCGGTGATTAAAAAGAAACCCAAACCCTCTGTGAGGGGTTTCCCATGGTGTCGGTTTCCCCCATAATTTTTGGGTAGGTTGATCATGTTATCCCAAAACCACATTCATGTTTTTTTTTCTTTGGTGATCAATGTGACTTTTTAGGGACATTCCCATTTTATTGGTATACTTTTTTGGGGATTAAAATTAAAAAAATTGAACCAAAAAAAATTTATCTGCCGTTCTTTAAACACAAACAAACAAAGAACCCACAAATGTTTTTAAAAATGAGGGAAAAAAATAACCCCGTCAGTGGTTTTTTTTTTCACCCCGTCCCCCAACAATAAATGAAGGGAAAAAAAATATTGCATCGAAATTTCCCTTAAAAACCCAACCAAAAATAAATACACACAATTTAGAATAAGAGAATGTCCAATAACTAGGGAAGGGTTTTGGGGAGGGGGGCGGGGGGCAACCCCAAAGGAGAAAAAATGTGGGGATTTGGGAAACCCCGAAAAAGGCGGGGTTTCTCCCCCGGAGACCCCGGGGAAGTGTTGGGAAGAGGGGGGGGGGAGAAACATAAAAAAAAAAGAAACCCCAAACCACCCACATTCAACCCTAAAAGGGAAAAAAACCCCCACTTTTTGGGTGGATTGCCCTTTTTTTTTTTATGGTGCCAAAAAAATCTATTGCTTGGAAAAACCTAAAAATTTTTTTTTAAAATCCTCAGTTTTATTTTTAAATTTTAAAAAAATTTTTCAAAAAAATTTAAAAAAACTTGCTTATTTTTGGTTTCACCAAAATTTACAAACTATTTTTTCCTTTTGATTTTATTTCTCTTAAATTTTCCCAAAATTTAATTTTTGCCCAATATTTCCCTTCCAATTAAACTTTTATTTTTTTAAAAATTTTTGTTTTCATGTTTGTTTTCGGTGGCAAGTGAAAAATTTGTATTTTTTGGGTGTTCCCGTGGAAGCTATAGTTTTTTTTGTAACTTAAAAATCAACTTTTTTGGGGAAAATTTTTCCCGCACTGTTTAAAAATTGGAAATTTGTTAATTTTATATTTTTCTTTAACCCTAATAAAAACCCCTTAAAAGCCTATTTAATCAAGATTCCCTTTTTTAATTTTGTGATTTAAAAAAAAGGGAAATTTTTTTCAAATTTGTTTTGGGTTTATTTGCTGGCCCCACTAGGCCCCCAAATGAAGTAAAACCCCAAAAGTTTTGGGATCAGTTTTTGTTTTGGGTGCAAATTTTATTGACCCTTTTTTTAAAATGACACCACACCCACTCCAGAGCTGGAGACACGACCCGTGCCCCTTTCCCCAACCCCCAAATTTCCGGTTTTTTTCTTTCTTATTCAGAAATTGTATTTTAAACAAATTTTGATGATCAGTTTATTTTGCTATGCAGAAATGTTCTTTTTCCCTTTGGTTGTTTTTAAACCCTACCCTTTTACTTCTTTTCCCCTGGTAAACCGGTTCAAAATTGGGGTGTTAAAGTTTCAAAAATTTTGGGCCCAAGGGGAATGCCTCATGGATATTTAAACTGAAACGTTGCGAATAAACCCCCTTTAAATTGAAATTTTCGGTGTTTTTGTGTTGAAAGATAATAGTATAAATTAACTGGGGGAAAAAAAATTCGACCCCGAGGGTTAAAAAAATTACTGAAAATATGTACAAAAAAGACATAATCTCCCCCCAACTTGGGAATAAAAGACTGTCCCCCCCAAACCCAATTAAAAAAGAATGTGCAAAAACCCACAAAACACCCACAATTTGGGAATCCCCCCCCAAAAGGGGCCCCCCAATGTAAATGAAAAAATGTGCACAAAGCCCATAATAATCCCCCCCTGTGAACCCAAAACAAGTCCCCAAATGACTGCCAAAAAAGGGGGAAAACGGCACTTTAATAATCCCCCAAAACACAAACCCAAACACAAGCCCCCCTTATGCCACAAAAAAGAAGGGCCCACAAAAAGCACAAAATCCCCCAAAAATGTTAACCCCAACCCCCAAAGCCCCCCCCTTTGCCAGGGAAAAGAAAGTTCCCCAAAAGCCATAATTCCTCCACATTGTGAACCCAACCCCCGCCCCACAATCCCAACTGAAAAGAAGTGAACAAGGAAAACAAAAATCCCCCAAAAAACTGTGAATCCAAACCAAGCCCCCCTTATCCCGCTGAAAAGAATGGAAAAAAAGCACATAATACTCCTCCCTTCGTGAACCCCCAAAACAAGCCCCCCCTGCTGAAAAAAAGAATGTGCCCCCAAAAGCACATAATAGTACTCTGACAGTGAACCCAAACCGAAGTCCCCAAAATGACATGAAAAAAAAGTACCCGGCACTTTAATTTCTACCCCAAATTCTGTGAATCAAAACCCCAAAAGGGTCCCCACAAACCCACGAAAAAATGGGGAAAAAAAAGAAAAGAAAATTTTAAACTCTGTAAATTTCCAAACCCCCGCCCCCAAAATGCTCCCTTTTAAAATTAGTGCCCCAAAAGACTTAACCCCCCACAATTGTTTTCCCCCCCCCAATTCCCCCAATGCTGCTAAAAAAAAATGTGCAAAAAAGAAATAATATCCCCAATCTGTAAACCCCCAACCAAAGCCCCCAAAATGCTGCTAAAAGAATGTGCACAAAAGCCCTAATTTACTCATGACAGTAAATCCAAACAAAGGTCCCCACAATGCCATAAAAAGGGAATGTAAAAAAAAGGCACATATTCTCCCCCACCTGTGAATCCAAAAACAAGTCCCCCAGGCCCCCCCAAAGTGTGCAAAAAAGACATGATTCCCAAACCATCTGTGAATCCCCCCCCAATTCCCCCCAATGCGCTAAAAAAAAAATGTGAAAAAGACAAAAACCCCCCAAACTGGGGAACCCAAAACCCCAAAAGCCCCCAAAATGCTCCCAAAAAACCCCCATGGCAAAAAAAGACATAATCCCCCACAACTGTGCCATCCCCAAAAGCCCCTTAGCCACTAAAAAGTTGTGCAAAAAGCACATAATTACTCTTTCCCAAGTAAATTCCCTCCAAAGTAAAAAATTCCATGGAATGTACAAAAGGCCCTACATTTACCCCCCCCTCTGTGAATCAAAAAAAGTCCCCCCCATGCTGCTGAAAAAAATGTGCACTCATGGTGACCCAGTTTCGTTCTTCTCCACCTCTGCGACCTTTTGTTGTTTTTCCCTTCCCGCGGGTTGGGGCCCCTTTTTTCCACGGGGGACCCACCCTTGGACGGACCCCGTGGCTCCCTGCAAAAGGGAAACTTACCCCTGGGGGCTCTGCTATGAGACCTGCTTTAGTAGGGGGCTTTTTAGGGGGTTCTGCGTTGTTGACCCAAAACCCGGGCCCCACCACTAAAACACCCCCGAAGTGACCGGGCCCTTTAAAAGTCCCGGGTTTTCCCCCGGGGGGGGTTCCCTCATGAGGCCTAAAAATTGGCTCCCCTGGGAATGTTGAACGGTGGTGGGGCCCCGGGACACTGTGGTGCAGATGAGTGTTTTGGAAAAGTCAAGTAAAACGGCGTGCCCGGAAAACCCCCCCTGGACAAGCCCCGCGGCGACCCAAACCCCCCCCCAAAAAAACCCCCAAAACTTTCCCTAAAATTTTTTAAATCTTCTCAGTAAAAACCTCCCAAAATTTTTAACATTGTCAGCCGAGTGACCCAACCCAAATCTGTTTCTCAAAATCTGGGAAAAATTTGTTTTTGTTTATTTCTAAAAAAGACTTTTTTGTCCCCTTTTTTTTTTTTCCCCTTTAAATTTTCCCGTCCCTTTTTTTTTCCCGTTTTTTCCGCAAAAGGGCCCCTTTGTAATATCTTCGGGCCCACTTTTTTTTCCGGCGTCTGCGTCACGTGTATCTCGGGGAAGTACACCCCGAATGGCTGGTTTGGTGCAGGGTGAGAAAGTCCTTCAGGGGGGGCCTCCTTTTTTGGGCGTTTTTTTACACTGCAAAGGGCCCGATTTTTCCCTCTGTCCCAGGGGTTGATTTCCGGGGCCAGGGCCCTTTCCTGTTTGGGCCCGCGCTGAGGTAGCCCCAAGCTTCCGGGCTGATGGTATAAAGCTCATAGCACCATGTGCCCTTCCTTTCAGCCCTTGTCCGATCTGTCCCAAAAGCCCTCTGATCCGGGTAAAAAAACCCGTCGTTTAAGTGAATTCCCTCAGGTTTTTCCCCTGGAATCGGTTTATCTGTCCGGTTCTGCTGCAAGCAGAAGGGGCCGACTTTTGTAAATTTGTAGGTGCCCTGGGGGGAAGTCTTTTTATTTCTTATGTCCCAAAATATTTTTGCCCCCTTTAGAAAAGAACCCACTTGCTCCAATTAGGTCATTCTTTTTTCAGTATTTGTGGGGCCCGGGGCAAGGTGTTTTCGCAGCTTTGTGCTATAAAGTGCTGGGGTTTTGTTAAATTCACTTGCCCAAAACAAGGGTCCCGCAAACTTCATGTTTTGCGAGTGTCTTCAGAAAGAACCTATGGTGGGAAAACCCCCCCCCAAAAGGAAATTCCCTTGGTTTATCCTGCTCGTGGACGAAAATTCCCCAAAGAAGCCAAAATTTCCCTGGCCATAAATTGCTGTCGCAGCACGGAAAATTTCTGGCCCCCGTTTCCCACGAAGGGACCCCCACGTGAAAACTTTAAAACAAGATGTTTCCCCAAGTCTGCCCTTTTTTTTTAAGGCGAAACATCATTTTTCTGGTTTTGCATTGCACTCGGTCCCTCAAAGTCTGTGAGTGCATTTGCTTGTTCCCCACTGCGGGGGCAAATTAAAACCAAAATGTGTTTGTAAAACCCCAAATCTTTGCCTTTGGCATGCAAGTGCAGTTGTTGGGAAGATTTCATTTTTTTCCCTGCGTGTTCCTTTCCTGTATCATGTAATTTGTAAGCTTTTTTGTTTCTGTCAGAGGAATAAATGTGGTCTGTTTTACTTGTTGCCTTAGAGTTGAAGAAGGGCCTTTAAGAAAAATGCTTTGGGGCCGTTGTTCACAAAGAGGGGCCCGGAAAACTGAGTTTGATTCAAGAATCATTGCTCGACTTTAGTTGTTCCCCTTCTGGAATATGGGCACATTTTTCAAGCGTGTTTCCCGTTTCTTTTCCAAAGAAGGGGGTTTGCATAAAAATTCTTTGAAAGAGTATAGCCACAAGGGTTTTGAACTGTGAGATAAAACAGAGAAAATTTTTTAGGGTGGATGGTACTTCATTCCCCCTTTTGCTTTGGGGTTTGTTCTCTCCCTGGTGCCGAAACGGCCGTTTTCGTTTTTGTCCCAGTATTTCTCCCTTTTTTTCAAGTTTACCATGTTTGCTGTAATTTCCCTTTACCCTACTTTATTATGGGAAATCATTTTTTGGCCGTTTTTGAAACCCTTGGGCCCCCGCCATGGAAATCAAAGGGGGTTTTCTTTCCAAACCTTCACTACGCTTTTCTTCTGGGTGGGAAAAGGCTTTAAGATCTGTAAATGCCCCTTTTTTCCCTTTTTACGAAAGGGTTTGAAAAAGGGCCCCCCCCTTTTCATGGCGCCACAGTTCCTTGTTGAAAAAAAAAGCCCAAAACAAAATTTTACCGGGCCCGGGACTTTTAGTGGTTTACAATTTCCCGGTGGGGGCCTCCCGGGCTGATCTCTCCTTTTCTTGTTTTTAAAAAACCTCACATTATGTTGATAATTTTCCTTTTTTTCTTCCCCTTTTCCCGCAAGGAAATCCCCTTTTCCCTAGAAACCCTTTTTGGGTTTTTTATAATAGAAAAAACCCCCTGTCCTTTTTTGTGTTTGAAAGAGTTTCTTGTCAAACTTTGTACAGCCTGCTTCACAAAATTGCAAACCCGTTTTTTTTTATTTATATATCTTTTTCCCTCTTTCTGCTTGCAGTGTGAATTGGGAACCAGTGCAACCGTTACCACAGAAGTCCCCGATTTGGGGGGAAATGTCTGATTTGCTGACAGCTGCCCTTTTGTGGGGAAAGTGCTGGTTGGGGAAACACGCCTTTTTGTGGGAAGTGCTGCTGGTACGGGTGACAGCTGCCTTGTGTGGGGAAAAGCTGCTGGTACCGCCGCGGCCCTTTTTGGGAAGTGCTGCCCGGGACGCTGACAGCTTTCACTTGTTGGGAAAAAGCTGCCCCCGGTTTCGCCGGCAGCTGAAATCTGCAGGAAGGCTGCCTGGTACGCTGACAGTGCCCCTTGTTGGGGGGGTTGTGGGAAGGAGCTGCCCCGGGCCCCTGACAGTGCATAGTGGTTTGGGGAAAAGCTGGCCCCGGTTTCGTTTTAAAAAGCTGCCTTGTGTGGGAAAGCGCCTGCTGGTACGGTTGGGGGGCCAGCTGCAACTGTTTTAAAACCAACGGTGGAGACAAAAAATCCTTTCTCTCTGAAGGTCCCTGTCCAGGCGTCAAATTTCCCCCCCCAAACCATAATTTCCCGTGACATTATTTAAACATAGTTCTCCCTTTTAAGTGTGACAATATGATAAGACTTAAGAAAATGACGGGAAAACCCCCAAAAGGGGCCAAAAGTCATGCCCATTTGGGCAAAAATCTTATAAATTTCTGTTCCCAAAATTTTTTTTAGTGCCCCTGCCAAAATTTCCTTTTTTTCAAGTGAGGACATTTTTTCCCAAAAAAGGTGGACCCTTTGTTGATAATATGTAAAAAAGGGAAAAAAGGAAAAGTCCTGTTTTGGCCTGATTGGACTTTTCCCAAGGGGAAAAAAACTCCAAGGGGGTTTTAGCATGGGCATGTTGTCTGTAAGAATTCAAAATTTACCCCGGGATTAAAAAGGAAATTGGGGGGCAATGCAGAACTTGAAATTTACTCCGAGAAACTCCCAAAAACCCCCCCGGGTCAAAAATATTGCTGACAAAAACATAATTTATGTTTTAAATATTGAACGTGTAAATTTTTTTTTTTTTCTGCGCTTGCCCCTACCCAAAGGGGGGATTGGTATGTGACTGCTTTCTATTCCCCCCCATTCAGGTAACCCCCATTTTGTCTTCGGTGATGGTTTAAGTTGGGTCCCTATGTATCTGTTGCCCAATGAGAGTGGTGTTTTCTAAAGGGAAATTTTTGGGGGCCCAATTTTTTTTTGCCGGGTTTTTGGGGTTTTTTTAGTGCATAATGCCTGCTGCACCCCCGGACCCCGGTTTTTCTTACATCGAAAGACTAGCCCCCGGGCCCCCGTCAATGGGGCCAGGGGGGGGGGAGGGAAAAAATCCCGGTTTGACAGAACCCGAACCCCGGACCCTTTACTTTCTAGTGTGTGAAAGACACTGATCACCAAAACCCCCTGAGGTGTTGTGAAAAGGGAAAAAAAAAATAACGTTGGTTTTTGTAAAAAAAAGAAAAGAGTATGGTTGTCCCAAACCACCTATTTTTCTTCTATCAGCCCAAAACCCCGAAATTTTCCCCCAAAAAATTTCCGGGGCTGTGCCCCTGGTTTTTGAATTTTATAAAAGGTGATTTAAAAACGCCCCCCAGTTGGCAAGGGGCATCCACGTGTAATAGTAGGTATTTTTTGGGGCCCACCCTTAACGCAAATTACCTATTTAAGTGTTTCCCTTTATCCCCCCTTCCCTATCGTGTCCAGGTACCCTCCTCACTAAAAATTTGGGGCTGGGCCTTTTAAAAACCAAAAGATTTTTACTTAAAATTGATGTCCCCACTATTTCTGGCCCATTTTCGGTAATTCCCTATAGATATGGTCAATTGGTCATCTCTGTATAAGTGCCCGGCCCCTTTTCAAAAATGTCATGCTGTGGCCCGGGTACATTCAAAAAAATAGTGCCCCAGCTAATATAGCTGTGCCCCGAGAAAAATCCCGGGCTATCATGGTCAAAAAGGCATCACTGTATAAAGGGGTTTTCCGGGTGCATCCTCTCTAATTAAATGGTTATTGTCACAACTTTAAAAATGTTTTTAAAAAAACGTCCCAGAGTGCCCCCAGTACATCCCTTTTACATTGGTTTAAATTGTGCCCCGGGTACCTCTTCACTAAATTGAATACGGTCATGATAATAAAAGTTTCCCCCCGTCCCCAAAAACACATATTTGTCAATTGGTTTTAGTTAAAAGTTTTAAACTGTGCTCCACTATCCTCTTTACAATTTTAAAACCCTTAAATTTGTGAAAAAGCATTCCCCCCTTATGTTGGGTTTCGTTTTCATCCCAAAGCTTGTATATAACCCTGCCCCTGGTTCATCTCCCCCCAAATTTTGGGATATTGTGTCAGGGTACATGGGAAAAAATTCTGGTCTTAAACTTATATAATTATTTTTTCCAAGGGAAAAAATTTAAATAACAGGGTCATTGCTGTAAGCTGTGCCCCGCGCAAATTCTAAATAACCCCTAAAACCCTGACTGTAATGTATTCCGAAAACATGTAGGGAAAAATTAAAAAGCAGCAAGCCCGAAAGCCCTTTTTCTATCATGGGAAATTTCCCCAAAAAACCCGTTTGATTTTCTAGGGAACGCCGGGAAAAAATCGCCTTATTTTTTTAAAAATTTTGTAAAGGTGAAAGCCCAAATTTTGGGGAAAAAAAAGTTGAGCTTATTCCCCGGGTGCAACCCAAACCGTAAGTCAGCCGGGAAAATTTGGGGGGGTTGAACATTGTTTTAGGAAAATTTTAAATTTCGCTTTTCCCCTTTTTAGAAAACGAAATTGGGGGATCCTTTAAATTTCCCGTTTTTGTAAGCCCTCCCCCAAAAAGGATTTCTACAATACTGGTCTTTTGCCCAGACCATACCCCAAAGAACAATTTTTCTTTCCCCTCCCTGTATTGAAGGAAAGGATAAAAGAAGATGTGGGGAGGGGGGCGGAGAACATCAAGGGGTGTCCCGTTTACCCCCCCCCCTTAAAAGCTCTTTTTCCAATCCCCCCTGGGGTATAGGCCCTCACCCAGAGCCCCCCCGCACCCCTGTCCCGGGCTTTTAACCCCCAGCCCGGGTTTCCCGGCCCGTTTTTTTTTCCCTTTTCCCTTGCCAAAAATTGAGGGTTTAGTGGGGTTGGTGGGGTTTGCACACTGTAAGTGCTTTTACGTCTTGGGCAAATATTTTCGTTTTCCCCCATCAAAAATGTAGGGAGTCGACCTTTTAACGGGGGGGGGGGGGGGGAAAATGAGAGATCTGCCTGTGGACTGAACGCGTTTTTGTCTTTGCATTCAAAATAAAGGGTGGAAAAACATTGTTTTTTGGAATAAGCTCGAAACAGAAAGGAAAGGGAATTTCTTTTTGAAGACAGGAAGGCCCAAAAAGAGGAAAAATGACCCGTGACAGAAAGAAAAAGAAAGACCGAGTTTGAAAAGAGGGTAAGAGGAAATTATGAAATAAACTTCCACAAGTGGGAAAACCTGTCTGGTTTTTAGCCCCCCCTTTTTAAAAACCCCGTGGGGGTGTGTTATGTTTGCTTTTTGCCAAAAAAGTAAAAAAAAAACCTTTTTTTGTTTTTTTTTTTTTTCTTGTTTTGTTTTTTTTCACCCTGAAGGAAAGGCCAAACCCCCCCCCCCCCCCCCCCCCCCCCACTTGGGGATGCAGTGAGGGAGGTACAAAGCCGAATTTCAGTATCCTCCTCTTCATGGAAATGGGAATAAACCCTGCCCGAGTGTAGGCCCCTTTAAGATTTTGTGAAAAAAAAAACGATTTCTTTTTTTTAAAATTAAAACATACAAAAAAGTTTCTGATATGGTTTTGTAAACCTACCTTTCATTGATATCATCATTCTGACAAATTTCAAACCCAAAATTCCCCTGTGTTTTCTTTTTGGCAAGTAATTTTTTTATTTTTCTGCCGAAACATCTAGTGTTTAACCACTGCCAAATTTTTTACATTGTAGGGCGTCTGAAATAACTTCCCTTGATGTCTAAACCTACAATAAATCCCGTAAAAAAACAAAAACCCCCGAAAAATAAAAAGTATTAAAAATCCCTGTTCAAGGGGGTCTGCCATGCCAAAAAAATAAAAGGGGTGTTTTTTGCACAAATTTTCAATTTTATACCAGTTTATGTTTTTTTGAACAAAAAAAAATAAATTGCCCCCAAAAAAAAGACAAAAAAAAAATTGGCCAAATTTTTTTGTTGTCACTACAAGAAAAAAATTTTTAAATTTACCCGGAAATTAAACCCCATTTCTCCCGAGGATGATATGTGCCTGCTTTAACTGCGGGTTATAACAGTCACACACCCAACTCCCCCCCTTTTTTTTAAAATAGGCATGGTGTTTTTTTGCTTGTCTAGATGGGGGTGTCCCCCGGGGTTACAGTCTGTTTTTTTCCGAAGAAAAAACCCTACACTACCTTTAGAAACTGTAGCGATTCGGTACCGGACCCGGGTTTCTGTCAAAAAAAAGATAAAGGTTTTGAAAAAAGGAAAAACCCAAAACTTCTATAAAGTTTTTTAAGAAGAAATTTCCCCAAGGTTTACTAAAAAGTTTTTCCCCCTGGAGGGAACTCATGGAAAATGACAAAATTTAGCCCGACAGACAAAAATTTTTTCGTTCCGAATGTAAATAAAAAAAAACCAAAAAAAACAAAAAACAATTTAAAAAGAAAAAAAAGTTTGCTGAAATTGTGCAAGGCGGGGGTGGGTATCAGTGTTCCCCCCCCTCCCCCCCTTCCCCAAAATTTTTGCCCTCCCCCCCCCCCGCCCGTGCTTTGCTTCCCCCCTTTTTCCCCTTTCCCCTTTCCCCCTCCCAGGCCAAACCCAAAATATCGTAAAAACCCCCGCGACTGCACCCTTTTTTGCCCGAAAAATGTCGAAGTGTTGGTTTTTCGTGAAAAACAGGTCCCAAAAAATTGGGCCCCTTTAAAAAAAATTTAAGCTTTGGCCCAAAATTTTGAAACAATCTACGGCCCGTAAAATAGCAGAAAAAGCAATGTCGTTTAAATTACCCCCCCCACCCTAAAAAACCAAAATATCTGGAAGGAAATTTAACCCCATTGTTTATGAAAGGGGTGATGTCCCCTTCGTGTTTTTAAAAAAACCTTAGGGAAAAGGCTTTCGAAAAAACTACCCCCTGTGAAATTTTTCCCACATCTTTTTTGTGATCAGTGTCCCTTTATGGTCGACTTTCGCCGTGAGATCCCTTTACGTCATTCATTAACGCGCCGCCGGGGAAAAAATGGAAGGTGGGCCGAAAGTGTGGTGGAGGTGGGTGGTGTCATACGCATTACCGCGTTTTTGTGGGGGTTTTTAAAAAACCCCTTTTAAAAATTTTCAGAGGGGCATTAGGATGCAGGTTATGGGGTTTTTCGTTGTGGGGTATAAAAAATTCCCCCCAAAAAATTTGGGTTTCCCCACAGGCTGCGCAAGAAACCTTGCAGGTAGTTTTTACCCGCTTTGAGCTTTTTTACGTCTAGCTTTGTATCATTTTCCCCGGGCGGGTTTTTGAAACCCTACACCCGTAATACCCCCCACCTAAAAACACACCTGCATCCCCACACAACACGCACCCACACACCCACAACCCCACACACACCACACACCCGCACGCACGCAAGGGACGCCGCACACACGCAAACACACACACCACACCCCCTACCAAAAGGGATCTCATTAACATTATTTCATGGGTCGGGAAAAAGGGGGGTAACGTTTTCAATTTTCAATTTCAAATTTTAAGGGGGGGTTTTTAGTATCGGTTTCACATATTCGGTTTCACATATTTGAAATCAGGCTTCCATACAAATTATAAGCAAACACAAGGATCATCCTCACATGATCTGCTAACCCGGCTACTCTGTAACCGTATTAAAAAAAAGAAAGAAAGAAAAAAAAAAAAAAGAAAAAAAAGAAGTAAAACAACCAATAATCACTACCCCACCTTAGTGTCTTAAACTATAAAAAGCAATGTATCAGTAAACAAACAACATTAACCATTCCAAAAGAATCACACAGGGTATCCTTTAAATAGACACAGAAAAAAACCATTCAATTTGTATACAAATACAAATGATGCTGAAATCCAAAAACTAGGAACACACATTAAATTGATTCATGTTTTCAATTCTCAGTAGTAGCAGCCACACCCTAAACCCTTTTGAAGTATCACCGGCAACGTAATACTGATGTTAGGTAATACTTTAAAACTGTTAGAGTGTCATAAGTTTTCACATAATCTTGCACTTTACAGTTCAGACACAAGGACATTGTTGGCCTACCTTTTTCCCGTCTCACTATGAAATAAATGCAGCTCAAACAATACTATCCCTTCCACTGGTGGACGGCTTTGGCGAGGCCATAGTCTCTTCACACTCGGTCACCTACTTGGAGGCATCTGCAATCGAATCCACCTGGACTATCTTCCCCCTCAAAGTCTTCATTAACACTTTCCCATTTTTAGTCCGCTCTGTCACAGACTCTTTTGTTGTCCCTTGTCGCACACAACAGAGCGTAGGCCCGGAGTGTCAAGTCTTCACCATCAGGATCTGTGTTCCCGAGATTTTGCGTTGCATGAGCACTCGTCGCGCGTTTATCCGGGGGGCCCTGGACACGAACCGTACAATAATCCCCCGCGGCTGTTTTTGCAGCGTCAATCGGCTCCCTTCTTGGGGCTTGGGTCAAGACAGGGCAGTTTCCTGCTGGCCAAGTAAACCCTGCCAGTGCTCAGCTCTCTGTTCCGGGAGTTGAAGCATGATCAGGGGTGGATAGGGTATTAGTGGTCTCTGTTTGTTCGTATGTCTCTCCTGAAGCCTGGAAGGGGGTCAAGACATTGGTTTCTTGGCCTGGCCCTTAGTTGGACTCCAAGGTGGGTGCGTTAAGGGAGGGATGGTACAAATAACAGAATATGGCTCTTTCAAAAAACTACCTCCCCAAAAGGGAAGAGGAACTCAGCATCCCTATTTCAGGGATTTTCAAACTGACAGCGATTTCCGATACAGAGGTTAGACAGAAGACAGGTTTATGGGTTCCTGGCTCGTGGGTGGAAGGGCGGAAGCAGTGGGAAAAGACCCCTTTCAGCTCTGAGGGCCCTTTTGCTTTATTCCAAAAGGGCTTTCAAGGTCTAGACAGGTGAACCCTCAGTCTGTCAAACGGTTGAGATGGCTCGTTTCTAATTCAATGTCGATCAATGAAACAATCTTGAAACAGTGTTGAGAGCACAAAACTAGTGGACAGGGAGATCAGGGTGGAACTCCTATAAACAGTTAAATTCGTTCGAAAGGTGTGATTCTCTGCAGAGATCTATCGTGGTCTCGAGGCAGAGATCAAAAACGGAAAACTGGGTCGCAAGGATGCTGTGACGGAGGTGCGCAGGGTGAACAGTTTAAAAAAGGGTGCAGAACGAGTGGCCACCAACTCCCTCTTTCTGACATTCTGCAAACCTGTGTGGTCCTGCCGGTCATCAAAGTTGGTGACTGAATGTTCTGTTCAGCTGTGTATGTGCCGTCCCCGCTGAGGTGTTTCAGATGCAGAGGTTTGGCATGTCAGAGACCGCCGTTTCTGGGCAGGAGGTGTTGTGGGTATTTGCTGCAGGCGATCATGATGGGCCGTGTAAAGATCGGCCACATTGTGCTAACTGCTGGTGGCGGACCATCCCTCCTCTTCAAGAAACTGTACTGTTTGGATTCCAGGAATCCACAATTCAAAGAGTTAAAACAGAAAAAGAAAAATCTCCGTTTTTGAGGCCCGGAAAACAGGTTGTGGGCAGTCAGTCGGCTCCAACATGCTTCTTATGCTTCGGCCGTGAAGACAGTTCCCCCCAGTTCCCACTCGGTCAGTTCTGCTGCCAGACTGTGAATTATGTTTTCCCCCCGAAAAAACCATTGCAAGATGAATTGTTAATCTGGTGAAGAGGGTCCTACCCACTTCCAACCCAACTGTAGTGACTGCCCTGGTGAGGCAAAAAAATCTGCCACCTCAGATGCCCAGCAGTCTGCAAATCTGCCTGTGCGGCAGATTAAAAACCATCACCCGCACCTCGAACTCCTCTGTCCAGTGCCCGTGCGGGCAACAAAGAGAGTTTCAAACCCAGTGTGGGATGGTGGAGATTGAGGAAGAAACCTCCACCGTCTCTCCCAAATCCTGACCTTCTTCACCTGTGGCAAGTCTGCAGCAGGTCTTGAAAGCCAAGTCCAGTACAAACCTCAAATAAGTTTACACCTTTAGCAACAGACGTTGATGAGGAGATGACTGATCTCTCTCCTTTTCGCCCTCTGCACCATGGATAGTACAATATTCCATTGGAATATCCGTGGATAAATTCCAACTTTGAGGGCTGAGCTTCTGGGTCGATCTGTAAAGCCTTCCGTCTGGCTCTGCAGGAAACTCAAATTCAAAGACAGAGACCTTTACTCTTTCTGCGCTTTTAATAATCTTCAAAAACCTGCACAAACCATCCAGTTGGACTGTCGGGCGTGTTGCCTTCTCCTACACAAAAACTTTGCTTTATAGCTCTGTCGCTCTGTCTACCTCCCTTCAGGCGGTAGCTGCGAGAGTCACTTCCACAAGGACTGTGGACATGTCTGTTCCCTTTCTCTTCCGCCTTCTGTCCCGGTTTGTCGTCAGTGACTGGTCAGTTGATAAGGAGAACTCCTCGATTTTTTGCTTGTTGGGTGATTAACGGTACATATCCTATTTGGGGTAGGTGGTCATGTACGTCAGCCTGAGGGTCTGCTAATGAGGATGTCCATTGGATTTAGATTATGTCTTGTCTGAACGCGGATCTGCAACTTACCTCACTCTTCCACAGGTTCACTTTTCGTGTTTAGCTTTGTCGGTTGTGACCCCTCGCTGGTCCTGTGAATAAGAGTGGTTCTGTCCATGACGATCTGCACCGGAAAGTGACCATTTCCTGTCCTTCTACAACCCGTACTAAACTGAACACGTCTCTGTCTCTCAACATCTACATTTTAAGAAAGCAAACTGGGATCTATTTGCTGGCCATATTTCTTAAGAATTTCCAGGACACTGATTTTCTTCAGAGTCCGGACCCAGCAGAATCAGACTAACACTGTGATCAAGTGTGCTAAGCCCCCCTTTTTTTTGTATCCAGTGTCTTCGAAAACTTCAAATGCCAAAAAAACACCCTGGTTTGATTCAGACTGCCAACAAATTTCCAAAAAGTTAGAAAACGGGCTCAGGTTCAGGTATACAACGACTTGGGTCCCAACGCTCGAGCCCATCAGAAAATCGTGCCAATCGAGACACATTTTAATCAGTAAACGTCGGTCCTGGAGTAGCTTCTGCTCCAGGGATGACATCGAAAACTTCAAGAAAAAAAGTGTGTACTTCATTAAAAAAATCAAGGGAAGGGAACACCTGTCCCACTTTGAACCATCTAAGTTTGCTGACTCTTTAATAACAGAGAAAAAAGCAGTTGCTAATCTGCTGGCTTCAACATGAAAAGAATTCCTCCTCTTCTAACAAATCAGCCACTTTTATCAAAAATTAAAATAAAGAAAAATCACCTGCAATTTTTTCGTCAGACAATGGAAGACTACCAATCTTCCATTTACGTTTAACGAGCTGAAATCTGCCCTTACTTTCTTGCAGCGATTCCTTCTCCAGGATAGATGAAATCCATTTTCAACTGTTGAATATCTTCGCAAATAGGTCTGGACCATCCTGCTTACAGGTATAAACCATGTGCTGGACTACTGGTTTTTTCTGCTTCTTGGCGGAAATAGCTCATTATTCCTATCCCAAACCTGGAAAAAGATCTTTCTAATCATCAAAACTACCGTCCCTAGCTTTGGACCAGCTGTGTCTGTAAATTGATGGAAAATTGGTCAAATGCTAGGCTTCATGTGGAAACTTGCAACCGATGGGCCTTTTGGCGAAAGAACAGTGTGGTTTCCGCAAAACATCGGGGACTACTGTTTGACCATTTTGATTCGGCTGAATTTACACTTCGGAACGCTTTTCTGAACAAACCCAAGGGGGGGGGGGGCCCAATGCAGTGGCATATTTTCTTTGACTTGGTAGAAGGCATACGTACTATGGAAGTCGGGGATACTTCATGATCTCCACGTGCGGGGTTTTCGAGGTCATCTTCCGACTTTTTATTCAATTTTTTGGCAGAACGACAGATTCAGGTCCGGGTTGGGCACCACTCTCCTGATGTCCAGGCAGAGTTGGGTGTTCACAGGGGAGATACTGTCTCCTGCCTCTTTAGCATTCAAGATTACTAAACATTGTACAGTCAGTTCAGCGGGGTTCAGACTGCTCATTGTTTGTGGCTGATTTCACTGTCTACCGCAACTGGAAGCTGTACCAGAGTGTCCAGCGCAGTGGATAAAATCCATGATGGGCAGATGAAACGGTTTCACCTTGTCTCAAAAAGACGCAGTGTATTCACTTCCATAATTTCGGTTCAGGTTTTTTCCAGATCCCAAACTTCCAAAGTAGGGAAATCCCCAATTCCAGCTGTTAAAGAGGCCAATATTTCTGGGAATCAATTTTTGACCAGAAAACATTAAACTTCTCAGCCACATCAAAAAACCTCAAAAACTGCTTGCCAGAAAGCACTGAAATGTTCTGCGGGTCGTAGCACACACGACTGGGGCGCTGATAAGAAAACTTGCTGCACCTCTACAGAGCCTGGTCCGTTCCAAACTGGAAAACTACGGTTGTGCTGTGTACGCTCCGCATGATCGTCTTACTCAAACTCTTGGACCCTATCCACCATCAAGGCTTCGTCTCTGTCTTGGAGGTTCCGCAACACCCCTGTGTACAGTCTGTACGCAGAGGCGGGTGTGAACTTCATTGTCAACCGCAGGCTGAAAACTGTCGTTGAATTATTTTCATCCGATGTTCTCGGATCCAGAAAAAACCCTGCCTTGACTGTGTCTTTGATCCTCCGTTCCAAAGTAAGTTTGAAAACAAACCCTAAATGTAATCCGCCATTTGGTCTTGTATGCAAGCCTCACATGCGGAATTGCAGGTTCTAGGACCTAGGAGTTGTGTCGGATTTTCCAAGTTTCCGGATCAACCTCGTTGGACTTTTTCACACCAGAGATTCGTTTCGATCTTGCAGCTTTTGCAAATGAGTCTACCACTCTATGCGTACAAGGCTTTTGTATGTGAGCCTCTGTTCAAATCCCATCCTGTCAAAAAGTTTTTCACCGACGGTTCCAAGTCTGAAGTTGGAGTGGCCTGTGCAGCCTACTGCCCTAGGGGCTCTTCTCAGATACTGTTGCGAACATATACATTCAGATGCTTCTGTCTATTCTGCTGAACTTACTGCTCTGGTTGGCTTTTAAGATAATCTCAGATTTCTTCGATGAGGGACTTTTCTGGTTCTGTCAGGCAGATTCGCTGTCAGCTTTTGGAGGCCATAGATGGCCACAAACCTTCCGCATCCAGAACTTTTACTTTTAAAAAAAAAAACTTTTTAGCAAGTTGAAGGCGGACGGTTACAACATTACTCTTGCTTGGGTTCCAGGTTCATGTTGCCTCGGCGGGGGAACGAAATGGTTGATCGTTTTAGCCAAGAACGCCACAAGACGAGAAACTGTCCAACATTATATCCCCTGTCGGATGTGAAAACCAAAAATAATGATTATGTGAGGACCTCTGGCAGGAGGATTGGAAAACACAGACGAATAACAAACTCTTTCAGATCGTCCAAACCTTAAGGACTTCCTCCCATCCGTCGGGGAGTCGTAAGAGGAATCCGACAAAAAAAAAAAAATGGTTCTGTGCGGCTGCATCACGGCCATTCGTTATTTTACCCATGCCTACCTTTTAAAGAAGTGAAGAAGCTCCTGTGTGCATTCCGTGTCATGCGCCACTCACAATGAAACATGTTCTTTTAGAGTAGTTGGGACTGGCACGATGTGAGGCAAAACATTTTACAGCGGAAGAGTCCATGAGGATCCTGTTCAGGGAATGTTCCGCCTCCTGATGTGATCCTTGAGGTTTTTGAGTGAGATTACATTTTCATCTGATTTAAGATTTTTACGGAAGAAAGAATTTTAACGAAGTTTCTGGTACGTTTCTAGGACACGATGTCATTTAAAGAGATGTTGTGAACTTTTTTTTTTTTTTTTTTTTGGTTTTTTTTTTTTTTTCTAATGACTGGTGAGTTGAATTAACGTGTGGTGACAGCCCTGATGTGGCCCTTTGCGGTCGGCGGGCTCTAAGGCAACATTATCTTATCTTATCTTACATATGTCCAGAGTAGCTAGGCTTGTTTTGTACCCCCATAGATCAATGCGGGGTAGTGGAAAGAAGGAATTCCGTCGTGCCAGGAAAGCTGTTTGATCTTGTAAAAAGGGCATTGATAATAACATGGCATTAGTATCTGTCAAGATTGTAAACATAAACGATGCCTTGTGAATTCCAGTTGCCTATTTAGAGGAAGGCTGTGTTCAGCGTTTTAGGTTTCTGTCTGTTATTAGAGATTACAGCTGGATGGAGTAGCTTGTTGCACGTCTATGGAGAGAAATTGAGCCTTTTTTTGTGGAACGTCACTACTTCCTCCACACTGTTGAGGAAATTGTTCATGACATTATGTGTGCATGAAGAAAGTTTAGGCACATTACAGTTGATGTATCACTTTACTGGAGATAACAGGAAAAAGGTTGTTTTTGAGAACTACCTTGCATACGTTATTGAGATGAGGATTGCCATTTCAATTCTTTATTCTATCTTTAAACCTTAAACAAGTAATGCGCATCTACCTGCTCGATAGAAAGAGCCATTCAACTGAAGTTTTAGGAAAGAGGGTCAAGATGGTGTTTTGGCGGGTAGCTATAATCATAGATTTTGTTTTGCTGGATGTATGACCAATGGAGTTTGAATGACCAGTCTGACACATCGTTTAGACTTTCCTGGAGTGAAGTTTTCTATTGTCTGTGATCACTATCATTTCGTTGGAGTGATGAGTCATTCAGCAAATAAAATCTGTCGTGACCCTATCATTGTTATGGACAAATGGTAAAATCTTGTGAAGATGCCGACTAGTAGGGGCCTAGTACTGAGCCCTGTGGATAAGATAATGTTGCTTATAGCCAGCCGAACTGAGCACTGTGGGGACTCCATGTCTTTGCTGACAAAGTCTGAAGCGGAGGTTTTGCCATTAAGCTCCAATACAGAGTCCTATCATCAAGTAGATTGAATAATGAGATTGTCGGGGTATGGTCAAGTAGACAAATAGTTTCTTTAGTAAGATGGAATGATCAATCAAGATCTCAAACGCCATTTTGAAGTCAAGAAAGACACCCCTGTATTTGTGATTGGTTCATATTTGAAAGCATCGAGTCAAGAAGAGAGAGAGGGGGAGGGAGAATAGATCATGTGTTGTTGTGCGCTCGTGCATGTGGCGTGTGTGTGTGTGTGTGTGTAATAATAAACATCCGCGGAAGAAGGTTGTCATTTACAAGTATACAAAAGTATAACTGTGGCTACTAGACTGTGTGACTTCATGGCGTTCTCTGATTCATTGGTGATGTTCAGATGTGAAAATTGAAATCGATGTCGCTGAAGAACACCATCAGGTATGTGTGCCACAGTTTCCTTCCTGTAGTTTCATGTGGAAAGTTTCCTGTATACATTGTTTCAATTAAATGGACAGGATATCAGAGCACACTGTGCAGAAGATACCAGGTATTTACCTGCACCCCAAACCCCCCACGCTCAGCATCTCTGGCTTGATCAGGGTCCCAGAGGAAAGAAATGGGTATTAAGCAATTCAGATACTTTCCATGTCCGCCATCTCTAGCTTGAATGAATTTTCATTGTTCGTCCAATTACCCGGTTTATCCATCTCCACCATACTCATGTGGTATTATAATGCTGCTGTTGGTAAGATTTAGATCTGTTTCACAATCAGGTTTTTTTTTTTTTCTTTTTTTTTTCCGGACATGATTACTGTCAGACCTGAGAATGTGGTTTCTCCAGTCATGTTCCATGTCTGACTTCAGGGTTGGTGGTGGTAGCTATTTTCCTGATTGTAATTGTGTTTACATTGCAGAAAAATTTTTTTTTTTTTTTTTTTTTTTTGCTGTCCACCTCATGCGCTACATCAGAGGCAGTGCACCCACGCCGCTCATTCCGACACCCCGACGACAGCCATTGCCCTGCCGGCCCCCGCTGCCGCCCGGCACGGCAATCCCACAGGGAGAGTCAATGTCAATCGTAATGAGGCAACCACGGAGGAGCACTGCACTTGCTGCGAGTCACTTCGGTGGTGTTCAGTGGCGCCTGTTCTGATCTAACATACGCAGGACACCACCTACTAAGCCCCCCTACTGACGACAATAATTGCTTAGTCGCGGAAGCCGGCGTGAGTGAGTCTCCCTCCGGAGGGCGCCACCACGTCCGTTTCAACGGACAGCCCCCATGGACTCGCCGTTCCGGTGACCCCGACGGAAGCTAACAAGGCCACAGGGGACCGCGGAGAGGACATCGGGAAACTGAGTTTCACATGAGATTAGAGGCATGAAGTGCCACAGGAATTTGAGAATTGTTTTTTAATGCTGATCAATGGTATGAGGATGATTAAGATGATGACTACAGATTTCCATTTCGGTCTGAGACTACATGACAGGGCTGTACTCTTACGCTTACCTTTCATAATATTTCCTGGCGTCAACAGGCCGAGAGATACAGGCACCTGCGTATTTGGTCATGAAATTTGAGGCAACACTCTCAGAAACGCACCATTAAAGTGGAGAAACTCGACTGTGTGTCCCAGTCTTCCAAACTGAGTCCGCAGCAAACTCAACTCTGGCTAGGAGCCCTGGTCGGGGCAGAAAAAAAAACCACATCATGACTCTGATGGGATTTCGAAACCTCGACCTCACAGCCGGGAAGTCCGCGGACGCTAACCACTTCGCCACGGCGTCTGGTTTACATTGCAGATTTAGTAGTGTTCTAATTCTATGTGTTCCTATGTACATTGTCTGTCTTCAGGGTTTGTGGTGGTGGTAGCTTTTGCTTGATTGTACATTGTGTTTACATTGCAGATTTACAAGTGTTCTAACTTTCTATGTGTTTTCTACCTGTACATAGAAGGTTGGTAGTCCACCATGTCTGTCTTCAGCGTTCTGTGGTGTTGTTAAATGTTTTTATGACTGTCATTGTCTCTTCAGTAAAGCTTTAAGTAAGGTTAATCCAAATTTGACAGGTGTTCACTTGTCTTTGTGTACTGCGAGGAGATGGGATACAGTGACTTAATCCCATGCAGGGGATAGAACATTGGGATCATGCAGAAGGTATGCCTGAGTTCCCTTTATTCAGATCAGATGCACACAGTCTTGTAGGCATCACCATACTTAGCCACCAGTTGGGAAATCAGCAATGATTTGGAACATTTTGGTACAGAGTTCTCTGAATTCATGTGTGAGAATGAATTTGATAGGATAGTTGATCAGTTGGTGCAAATTGCAATACCAACGTTTGTAGGCAGCAGATACAGCATTCTCTGTGTGCCTTTCACACAATTGGACAGATTACTATATTACTGTTGTGCTATTGAGGAGTCAGTAGTCATGAGCTTTTTGTCATGACTTTTTGTGTGTATGTGATTAATGATTTCATTTCGTCGGAAAGACTTTGGTCAAAGTTGTCAACTCTTGGCACTTCGTGGTTTTGTGTTTGTAAGGAAGATTAGGAATAGAGTTTGTTTAGACTTACCGATCAATGACATTGACAAACCCAAAGCATGACAAGTGACACGAGCATTTCAACCACTTGGGTCTTCTTCAGGCGAAAAAATAAAATCACATCTTAACATGTGGGACAGTACAAAACAACGAAAAAAGAAATAAAGAAGCCAGGAAGGAGCTGCAGTAATTTGTTTGTGAACTGAGGACTGATAATTGAAAATTTGCAAACATTGAAAAAAGACCAAGATCTTAGTGTTTGGAAGACCATCAGATTTGGAAATTCAAGAAAATGTCTGCAGTTGTTTGTAGTGATATAAATTTAATAAACCAACTGATTTTGTTTTGGTTCTGGATCCACAGATGGATGCTAAAATTGAGATAATTTTCAAAATGATTGGCAAACAGTTGTATCAATTGCCTTGTAACTGTGTTAAAAGAGGCAAGTGCACTTTAATATATTTGTTTAATTCCAGATACTGTGTTTTAATTATTAGTGTTTGCTTTCATAGTTATTACGAATACAGAAAAAAAAAAAAAAAAGGAAAGAAAGGCATATAAGCCACTGACTGAGATAGATGTTAGCCCTCTATGTTTCCATTTTGTATTGAAAAAATTATATACAAGGAAACCATACTTGATGACTGTCAGATGTGTTTTAAAAAATGTTTAATTTTGCTATGTATGTGTGCCATCTGTTAAGTTTTCATTTTCAAAACATGCAGACTTGATTCATATTTATACAAAAAAGACACAAATCTATCATTCCATTCCAGGTGTGTTTTAGCCGGGTTTTAAAACATTTTAATGAAACAAAATGGTTTGCATGGTGACAGATATGTTTGTCATTAAATATCATGCATTTTGTATTTTTATGCGAAAAAGGTAAATGTTGTTGGGTAGCATTATCTTTAAGTGTACTGGCTTTAGCATCTATTTAACAGGTGACATTTTTCTTTTTTTGAACTAATGATCATAGTGTATGTATGATTTTACAGTAAATTTGTTTTCTTATACTAATTATCTGATGGTCATAATAATTTATTGCTGAGCAACACACACACACACACCACACCAACACACACACACATCAACACACACACACAACACACACTCACGCAACACACACACTCATACCTGAGTACTCTCACCACACACACACACCCACAACAACACCACATCACAACACACACAACACACTACCCACACACACACACACACTCACTAACTCAAATGGTTATCTATGGCAATCTGTGCAATTACTACACACGCTCATCACACCATACACACACACCATCACCACACCCACACTACACCACCAAACACAGACACACTCGTACACACACAAAACACATAAAAAACTAAAACAACACACACCCACCACCCACACACACACACACACACACACACCCACCCAACACACACACTCAACACACACACACACACACACACACACACACACTCACACACACACACTCATACACACCCACACACTCACACACACTCATATGCCCTCACTACTTTTTGAACTCAAATACTGGATCTGTGGCAAGCTCTGCCCGTGTTCTTCAAGTTCCAAAGTACTTGGTATACGTTGAGTGTTTACAGAGGTTAACCTGGCACGTTGCCTTGGTGGTTCATGACGAGGTGAGGGGTATAGAGATGGATGGTACCGTTTGTGTTTGTGTTGTGGAGGAAGGTGGAGGGGAGGAAATTGGGAGTAGGGGGGGTGGGGAGCACAAGACAATCCATGTCAGGTGTGTTTGTGTCTGAGTTCACTACAAGGTTGGGCCTTGTCTTGTGAAGTGCTTTCCGATTCAGAATTGAAAGCACTCAAGAAATGCTGTATCTCTGATTCAATCATTTTCATTTTCATGGTTATTATTATCAGCTTTATTGTTATCATCTTCACATCATTATTATTGGTGGTGGTTGTATGAGTTTGAGTGGTTTCTTTGGTGGTTTCTTTGTTTTTGAGGGGTCATCTTCCACTTTTTTAGTGAAAACTATTTTTGGCAGAATGCACTTTCAAGACTGGGATGGCACCACTCTCGCTGATGTTCATAACAGGATTTGGAGTGTTCCACCAAAGGAACACCATGTCTTCTGCCCTCTTTAGCATAAAATCAACCAACATTGTCAATTAAGTTCAGCAGGATTCTGAAGTGCTCATTGTTGTAGGATGATTTTGCTCTATGCCATGTGTTCAGCTAGGCTACAGGCTTTATGAGGATTAAAATACATTGTGGGTGGGAGGGAAAATGGCTTTACCTTTGCAGCCACTAGGCCCCGGTGAACTGACTTGGCTTTACCTTTCAGCTACTAAGGACCCGCGTGAACTGACTTGGCTTTACCTTTCCAGCTTACTAAGACCCGGTGCCTCTGACTTGCTTGACCTGTCCAGCTACTAAGACCCAGTGCATTGACTTGGCTTTACCTTTCCAGCTACTAGAACCCGGATGCATTCACTTCCAATAACTTTTGCAGTTCTTTGCTGATCCTGAAATCCAACCGGGGAAATCTTTGATTCTAGCTGTAAAAGAGGCCAAATTTCTGGGAGGTTTATTTTTGATCAAAAATCAGCTTTCGTAGTCACATTTAACACTTGAAAAACTTCTTGTCAGAAGCTTGAATGAGAACATTCTGCAGGTCATAGCACACACTAATGAGCGCTGGAGAGATAAAATTGCTGCAACCTTTACATAGCCTTGGCCATTCCTAAACTGGACTATGGCTGTGTTGTGTACAGCTCTGTGAGACCCAGTTACGGTAACACTTGGATCCCGTTCTGGCATTCAAGGGCTTGGTCTCTGTCTTGTGGAGCATTCTTCACCACCCCAGTGTACAGCCTGCAGAGGGCTTGGTCTCTGTCTTGGAGCATTCCACACCACACTGTGTTACAGCTGCGGAGGGCTTGGTTCCTCTGTCTTGGCGCATTTTCCACACCACCCAGTGTACAGCTGCAGAGAGTTTGGTCTCTGGTCTTGGGAGCAGTCCACACCACCCCAGTGTACAGCCTTGCGGAGGGCTCTGTCACTGTCTTGGAAAACATTCCACACACCCCAGATACAGCCTGCGGAGGGCTTGGTCTCTGTCTTGGAGCATCCACACCACCCCAGTGTCAGCCTGCAGAGGCAGGGGAACCTCATCATCCAAACTGGAGGTGAACTTTCCTTCAACTACAATATCGATTGTTCTCTGAACTGGAAAAACCCTGTTAGGACTGTGTTTTTTGTCCTCATTTCAAGGGTGATTTGAAGACTATGCCTTTTGTGTTCCTAGGCTTGGACTTGGTACGTAGCCACATGAAGCAGAAGTAAGCCTGTCGTGATCTAGGAGTTGTTGCCTGATTTGTTTCATTTCCCATAAGCCTCCCATGGACCTTTCTTACACCAGAATCACTTTGAATCTTTTTGCAAGACCCACCAGTCCTCAGAACATACAGGGCCATTGTTAGCCCATCAGTCCTAGCAACAGGGCATTGTTTGCTGGACCAGTCCAGGCATACAGGCATTGTTTGCCCACCAGTCCTCAGGCATTACAGGGCATTGTTTGCCACCAGTCCACTGGGCATACAGGGCATTGTTTGCCCACCCGTCCTCAGAGCATACAGGGGGGCATTGTTTGCACACGTCCTCGGCATTAGAGGCATTGTTTGTGACCAGCCTCAAGGCATTACAGGGCATTGTTGCTGATCATGTCTCAGGCATACAGTGGATGTTTGCACACAGTCCTCAGCATACAGGGCATTGTTTGCTGATCCAGTTCCTCAGGCATACAGGGCATTGTTTGCCCACCAGTTCCTCGGCATACAGGCATTGTTTTGCCCACCAGTCCTCAGGCATACAGGGCATGCAGGTTTGCTGATCTCTGTAAAACATTTCATCCTTTTATTGGAAATATTCAAGGATGGTTCAAACTCGAGATCAGTTGCTTGTGCAAGCCATTTTGCCCACCCATTCTCAATTGTAATCAAAGCATCCATCCGATTGTTCAATTTATTCTGCTGAGTGTCCAGCTTTGGTTCTAGCACTGAGATATAAAGAAGGACTTTTCTGATTTTGTCTGATTTGCTGTCAGCTTTGGAGACCATTGCTGGCCATAACGTCCATCATCCTGAACTTCTAAACTTTTACTGAACTTTTTACCTCTTTGAAAGTGGAAGGTCATAATGGTGTTCTTGCTTGGGTTCCTAGTAGTGTTGACATTTGGGGAAATGAAATGGCGGATCGTTTGGCCAGGATGCCATAACATAGAAATTGTCCAACATATGTATCCCCTACTCAGATTTGAAACCAAAGGTTAATGATTATGTCAGAGACCTGGCAAGAGGACTGGAATACACAGATGGACAACAGTCATTTCCAGATCTGTCCAAACCTAAGAGTGGCCTGGTCTACCTGTGGTGGTCACAAGGAAGAAAACAGTTTTTTGCCAGTTGCACATGGCCATTCATTTTTAAGTCATTTGCATCTTTTACAGAGTGAGAAGAAGGTCCACGTTGCAACCATATGATGAATGTTCAGCAAGAGACAATTTCTAATTGAATGTAGGGAGCTATATGATGTCAGACTTAAAGCTTAACAGCAAGCACATTGAAGACTTGTTCGGTTGTTCCACCCAAGTCGATTTTTGAGGGGGTTTTTTTATTTATAGAAATCAGTGTTTTAGAACTTAAATGTTACACTCTTTTTCGCAGGTCATTTGATGTCAAGAAATAATGGTGCTGAATTTTAACTTTGCATTTGAATTCTGTCACTTTGTTTCATATGGTGTTTCAGCCTGATATGGCTTTTGTGGTGGGCAGGGCTTGAAGCGACATGTTTTAATTTGGTGGTTTCTTTGCCTTTTACACAACATTGATATTGCAGGGTCCTGATACATCCATGTTGTTTTAGTTTTTTTCCTTGGTTTTCTCTTTGTTTACAATGACACATAATTGAAGAAAGAGAAGGGGTTAGTTACCGCCACAGATACAGACAATAAGATTACAGGACACAGATACAGACAATACAGATTACAGGACACAGATACAGACAAACAGATTACAGGACACAGATACAGACATATTACAGGACAACAGATAAAGGACAGACAGGACTTACAGGACACAGATACAGACAGATTTACAGGACACAGATACAGATTACAGGACACAGATACAGACAGACAGATTACAGGACACAGATTACAGACAAACAGATTACAGGACCAGATACAGACAGACAGATTACGAGGACACAGATACAGACAGATTACAGGACACAGATACAGACAGACAGGACACAGATACAGACAGACAGATTACAGGCACAAGATACGACAGAACAACGATTACAGGACACAGATGCAGACAAAAGATTACAGGACACAGATACAGCAGAAGATTCAGGACACAGATACGACAGATTACAGGACACAGATACAGACGAACAGAATACAGGACACAGATACAGACAAACAGATTACAGGACACAGATACAGACGGACAGATTACAGGACACAGATACAGGACAGATTAAACAGGACAGATTACAGAAAAAACAGATTACAGGACAAAACAGGGTCTTTCAGGAAGTGACAGTTTGTGTCTAGTGTCACGGGTTTGTTACGAGGACCTATGACGATTGCCCATTAGGGTAGTAGCATTGTTCATTTGGTTGTTGTCGCGTTGTTGTCGTATATTGCCCTTAATGTGGCTTGTCGGGTGGTAGACCTTGGTGCTGGTTTAGCTCAGGTTAGTTTAATTCTCCTTCCCTTCTCTAATTCCACTGGCCGTGCAATTCATCCTTGCAGGTTCACGGTGGCTGGTATCTTTTCTGTACGGCTGTCTCTATCGGCTCTCTACCTAGTCTTTTTAGCTGTCGCAACGTGCAACATTCCTCTAGGTTGAGGTTGTCAACTGTGAGTAGCGTGGATGTGGAGACGATTTAGGGAGGTTTTCTTTGACTCAGCGGAAGATGTCTTGGAGCGCTGCTCCGGTCTGGTTCTTCAACTTATCGTCGAAGGTTACAGCGGTACTGTCATTTCTACAGTCGGCCTGTAGGAAGGGAGACATCACTTCATTTTTTACCGAATCTGCGTGCTGTCCTATCGAAAGGACAGAGGGCAGAGAGGTAGTTTGACCCGCCTTCATTCTGGGTCACCCGGTAGCTGTAAGCATCAAATATTCGTGGTTCGTTTTGTTGGGGGTTTTTATGTTAAGCGGCTAATGTTCTTTTGAGCATTTCTTTTTGGTTTTAAAATTATAAAGAAATTTGTTTGAGACCACTTTTCTGGTTAAATTCAATCTTTATCCTGGCCATTCTAAAATTAGATCCTAAAATCTTTCTCCTTTTTATGCATCTGGTGATGCGGTTAGTCGGTGGGGAATGGGAGACGAACCTGTGATTCAGGTTGGTATTGCTTGGTCTTGCTCGTCGCCACCTGTCACAATCGCCGGACTCTTATTCTTGTGCCACCGTCTGTGTGTGTGTGAAGGAGAACGAGTTTTATGTTCGCGAGGTGCGTAAGAATGATTAGTATTTGGATGAGTGGTTGGAGATTTTGTATTTATAAGTGTGTTATAAATGGGGGATAATGTGCATTGATTATTATTATTTGCAAATTGGGTGGCGGATGTTAAGCCATGGTTTCTATATTGTTAGTTCCTAAGGAGGAAGTTAAAACTTGAGTGAGGAAGGATAAGATAATTCATATTGTTTTATAGCTGTTAATTTAAAGCAGTCTCTTACCTGCTGTATGGAGACTTTAACGACATTCTGATTTGGTTGGTTTGCTGTGTTATGCTAGCCGTGTTGAGTGGTGTTGTGGTGTGTTTAGTGACTCCCTGCCAAAAACATGCGGTGGCTGTTAAAGGTTTAACAGCAGTGTCAGATGTATGACTGCG
>JAFLJL010001028.1:0-42631 GCA_018398815.1 Conus ventricosus
AAACATTTTTTAAATTTTTGCGAAGATCACTTTTGATCACGGCGGTGTTAATTTTGGAAAAGGCAAACATTCGCAACCGAACACTTCATTTTTTGCGTCAAAGTAACTTAAAGGGAAAATAAAGGGAAAATGAACAAAGATAAAAATAAAGTTTTGCTTTGCAAGTCTGCTTCGCAAGGGACGTAATTGTCTTACAAACACCCCAATTATCCCTTTCCCCCCTAAATAAGAAGATGATCACAAAAAAAGTTTGGAATTAAACCCAATAAAAACTTTTGCTGCTTACGCATTTGTTGGTGCTTCGTAAAACGTCGACTTTGGGGTTGTGAAAAAAACCACACGAAAGAATCTTAAAAAACTTGGTTAAACCCCTGAAAAAATGAGATAAAAACAAGAATTGGCAAGGATTAGGCGCAAAAGGATCAAAAGTTTTTGTTCAAATACTGAAAATTTCAAAGTGTCATGAAAAGAAAAAGGGAAAAAATAAAACTTATTGCAGCGCATGGCGTAAAATTAATAAATTTTCAGATTGACCCCAACTAAAATTTCCCCGTGCTATCAGTTGCCTTCAGGAGCTGAAAAATCGTGAATTTAAAACTGAAGGCCCTTCTTAAGAACTGGAAAATTCACGACCACCGTAGGAAAAACCAAAACTCCATTATTTCAAACCCAAATTCCATTTAACAAAATAAAACATACCTGTTACCAGAAAAAATTGGGGTTCCCGTTCTCATCGGCCCCGTGTCCTGTTTCCAGGCCGGCAGTTCTGAGAGATGAATGGAAATCCTCCTCATCTGACTGAAAAAAAACGCGGGTGAGTATGTCAGGAAAACGGGCCCCAACCGGTGCAGGCAAATGTGCCATTGCTCTTTTGTCCCAAATTTTCTCCTTTTCCTTGGCGGGGAAAGCCCCTCTCGACCTGTCTCTCTCGATTTTGGGCCCGTCTTGGTGAATTTACAGAAGCACTCATTTGATTCGGCTTTTGTTCTCGGAGGAAAGCTTTTTTTTTCTCAAAAACACCCAATAAAGAGATACAAGAAAACTTTACGTTTGGTTTTTCGTTACAGTACTGTCTACAAAACCCCCTTGGCATTCTTCAAGTTTCCTCCCGTTTCTTGGCCAAAAGATTTGTTCGACCTTGATTCACACCAGACTGGCGCGCCAGTGTACTCCTTTGAGCCCTCCGCTCGTTCAGCAGTTATTCGGCTTACGTATGCTCTGTTGTTGGCTTCGATGGAAAACCTTGCCGGACGCTGTTTTTGGGTTCCAATTTCCCACCATCTTTCTGCTCCCCGGGGGTTTTGGAAGCAAAACCGCTCCCCCCCCGGTATTTTTTCGTGCCCCCTACTCCCAGGCCGTTGGCAGTTTAAAAAGAGTGGCCGGGGTCAAAGGTTTGCCAGTGGGGCGGAAGAGCCTGTGCCCCCTTGCCCTGGCACTGGCTTGGAGAGCTACCCCGAGGTGCGACTCCGGGGGTTCAATGGTGCGAAAAAGGGGCCCCAGGTTTTTACAAGCAAAGGGGGGACTGGGCGCACTTTGACCGCCATTTCGGTGTGTTTGATGTGACTGTGGGCAAATGGGAGTCGGTGATCAAGGCGAGGATGGATTTTTATTGATACGATTTTAATTTAAAAGGTTTGGCCCCCAAATTTTATCTGGCTCAGCTTTTTGTGATGTTGGTTTGGGTTTTCTCTAATTTTGATTCTTCGGTCCTTCGTTCTTGGCGTTGTTTTGAATGTCATTTTTCGAGGAGTCTGAAAAAGGATGACTCATGTTTTGGGCCCTTGGTGTCAAAAGTTTCTCATTTCGCGACGCCTTTCCGACTTTGGTATACCAGTTCCGGCTATCCCCTGTGAGTGCGTCTTTTTTTCCCGAGTATTCCAGTGTGAAAGATGTTTTTTTACCCCTCCGGCAAGCGTAGTTTTCCAGAGCGCACTATTGTCGTCCTTTTTTGAATTTCTGAAAATTTGAAACCTGCTTTTGTTTTTAAAAATTGCTTGTTTTTGGATTATGGTTCTCGATATCATTTTCCCGGGGTTGTCCCCCCCTTCACTTTTGCCCTCCTAAAATCGATTTCCGAAGTGATTTTTCAAGAGTTCTGGCTGGGGTTTGGGTGGGGTGGGCGACTGTTTTCTCGGGGCCTTTTTCTTCCCTCTCCGTTTCTGGAAGTGTGTCGATCTTTTTGATTCCTGCACAAGGCAAAAAGTGAAAGCGTCTTTTTGGGATTTTTGTTCATTCCTTGTGGGGTTCCCTTTTTGGGTTTTCCCCGTGTTGGAAAAAGGGATTTTTGAATCTTGGGCCCCCCTTCTCTGTTTTCTGGGGCATGGAGTTTGTTTTTTCCTCCTCTTCCTTTCATCGGCCGCCCTTTCGTTGGTTTTCGTGCTTCCTCAAAAAGTCAACCCTTTCTGTCCTTTCCGCTCCAAGCTACGGAAAGGGGGATTCAAAAAGTGGGGGGGGACCGAGGCAGGGACGAACTTCGTCCCCATTCTGTGCGTTTTAAGGGGGGGGGGGGGGGGCGGTGCGTCTGTCATCGTTTTCTCTACAGTAGGAAAGTTTCATCTCAGACGATTGGGTTCTCTCGGTGTAAGTTTGGCGTGAGGATTTTCTTTTCGAATCCCCCGACCCTACCCTTTGACATCCAACCCGTTGTGGATCATGGTTCTTGCAGACCCTACCAGGGCAGAGGTTCTCATGAGGAGGCCCATTCTCTTCTCAAGAAGGGAGTTTTCTCCGGGGTCTCCCTTTCATGCCCTCTGGGCTTCTTTGCATTTTTTTTCCCTGTCTCAAAGAAAAATGAAGTCCTGTGACAGACTTCAGCAGCTGAATCTCTATATTTCCCCTCCAAAGTTCTCCATAGGGACTGTTTACAGGCTTTGCACTGCTATTATTCGTGGGGAATGGGCAGTCAGTCTGGATTTGTCGACGCGTATTTTCACGTTCCCATTCACACTGCGTCTCAAAAGTACCTGCAGTCTGCTGCTTCAAGCTCTTCCCTTTGGCCTTTCTCTGAGTCCTAAGGGTTTGACAAGGATAATGGATACAATTAAGCAAGTGGTCAGACGCCAGAACGGATCCGATCTTGTCCAACTATCTCGACATTCTTTGCAAAATTACACAAGACTCGGCAAGGGACCTGCCGTCTTGGAGCAACCCTCTCCTCCCTCAGACAGGGTCCCTTCTCAGCAGTTCGTTAATCTCAGAATGTATTTCATGACAAACTTCAACTTGTGCGACTCCAAGAATCCAGGCACAGAAAATTTGTGTGTTTGATTAATCTCTGCTGCAGTCCGCTTCTGCAGTCCCACACAGCTTTCAGATCATGATCCTCCGGCCTCATCTGCGGCAGAGTTCATTCCATTGGGTCGTCTTCATCTGCGCCCTCTTCAGTGGGCCCTGAGCGACACCTGGTCTCTGTCGACTGCCGAATCAGACATAACTTTTCTGATAGGCCTTTTTTTTTCTTGTTTCGGCTCTTCAGCCATGGCTGGACCTGGTGTGGTTGAAGTCTGGTGTTCCTCTTCTGCTCCCTCCATAATTGCACTCGATTTGTGCCGATGCGAGCGAGTCAGGCTGGGGTACGTATCTCTGTCCACTTTTTCTGGAGTGCAATGGCAGTAGAGGGCCAGAGCTCGAAAACATAAATGTTTTTGATGTGTGCAGTGCTCTTAGCCCTCTGTCAGTGGTCTCTGATCTTGAAGGCAAGACCGTCACAGTTTGTTCAGACAGCTCAGTGGTAGCCTACCTGAAGAATTGCGGGGGGGGGGGGGGGGGGGAGGCAGCAGGGGGTATGTTCGCTTATGCATTTGACCCATCTTCATTTATCCCAGCTGCAATCTAATATTGTCAAGGGAGAAGTGACATGTGGTCCTAGTGTCTTTCAAGTGCTCAAAGAGTTGAGTCAGCCTCTGGTTTCTCTTCTGGTGAAAGTGTCATTCGCTCTGCAATCCAGGAAAGATCTTATCGTCCAGCCAAAGGCGTGGAAGTGGTATGCTGACCCATCTTTCTCTCCCTCTGCATGCCAGTCTATATCAGGTGATACCTCTCTGAGTAGTCGTTTCCACCCTTCTTGTGTGGAACAGGTCATGGATGGACAAAACCCTCCACCCTGTAGTGTATGACAACAAATGGAAGATCTTTGCAAATGGTGCAGTCGGGCTGGTGTCTACCCATCTTTGGCCGCGGTTCAATACGCTGCGCACTCCCTGGGCATTTGCAGATCGTAGAAGGAAGGCAAGCATTTTGAGAGGTTTTCGGGCGGCTATTGCAAAAACCTTCAGACTCATGGGCAGAGACATTGACGTTGCGCTGATCCTTTTTTAAAATCAGAATTAATCTATTGTACTGATTCAGGATTCCCACCATTCAGTCGATGCCTCAGGTGCTGCTTGTCCTTAGTCCTGGAATATCTGCCTTGGTGACTTCGAGCTCATTGCCGAATGCTCCCTGGTCACCCTGGGTTTGACTTGCAGGGTTAGCGAGGTCCATTACTCTGTGCAGGTACCCACGGTTCTTGGAGTGGTATGATGATGGTCGGTCACGTCAACCTGCCTACCTTCTTAGCCAAGACCACGAAACCGTTAGACCGCCCCTGATCATAACCTTGCCGCCGCTGGCCCTTTTATTGTCCAATCCAGGCTCGGCGATTGAAGGTGGAGCTGGTCTTGTCAGAGCACTGAAGGAGTACATTCAGAGGACACAGTCAGACTCCTGTGACACGCGTCTGTGACATGACAGGTTGGGCACAGCTGTTAGACCCCAGACAATAAGGTCCCGCGTTAGGCAGATATCCGCTAGGCTTATGTCTGGCCAGAAACCTCTTCTCCCAGAGTGGACATAAGGGCACATGAATTCCGGGCTCTTACGACAGTTGCTCTCTCTGGTGGAGCATTCGCGTTCACTGACATATTCTGGCAGCTAGCTGGAGATGAATGATTACTCTTGATTGGTTCTATTTAAGAGATAGGTCAGAGGCTAATGGACTGTCTGGGGGCATAGTGGTTGCTTGCAAAGCTACTTTCCCATTAAGTTGTTTTGCTTCTTCCTCTCTTTCTCTTATGTTCACCTGCCTTGCTGCCATTTGGATCGTGTGCTAGTGGCCACACATTTGTCAGTGTTTGGACTGAATGTTTAGTGGTACACTCTGTCATATTGTGGACTGTAACACTCTGTCATATTGTGGACTGTAACTGAAGTGGGAATCTTTGGCTACTTTCTGTCCGAGGGCTTCGTTGGCGCACTCTTGCGCATTTTAACCTTGTGCAGTATTGCGACTTTTATCAGGTATTGTGGCTACCCCCCCACCCCCACCCCCACCCCTTTTTGTCTTTTCTTTTATTTTACCTGAGCATAATTGTTAGATCAGGGCCACAAGAAGAGTTTTGACTACATGCATTGTGGTGTTTCGTGGTACAACTTAAATAAATAGCACTTACATGTTCTGTACGTTTGCTCACATTATTTGTCATGGTCACTTTTTTGGCGACTTGAATTTACATATAAGTTTTCAATAATTTTAGGTGCCTACTCGTGATTGCATAGCCATTTCTTATCTCATGTGTTGTGGCTCACCTCTCTTGTTGCCTGAGCTTGATTCTGATCATGGCTTTCTTACCACAGGAAGTTTAGGTTTTGTTGTTGTACACCATGTTTATTTTTATGCACATAGATGTATCCCTGGGCTATGTGCACCTTCAGAATGGCATTGTGAGTACATTTGTTTAAATGGCAATTTGGTGTGTTAAGTGGTATGCTCAAATATGTCATTTGTTGCTTACCACGATTGTTTAGTGGTTCGTGGTATACCTCTTGATGTTACTGTCTGTATGTATATATGAATGTTTCTTAACCCACATTTTGGTTATGGTCTAAATTTGCAGTTGTTTGCTGCCTTAGTCTAGTGTTAGCTGTGTCTACATATATTTTTGCATGTAAGGTCTTTTGGGGGTTGGTCTTCTCCTTTTTCTGTCTTGGGCTTACTTTGATTTTCTTATTCTGGTCCTCGGATTCCGGAGCCAGAAGGAAAGCGGGACTGTCCTTAACCTCCAGACTCAGCTCAGACCTTTAAGGATAACTGGTCATTTGGCGCCGAGCTCTAGGTCAGAGTTATGGTCAGTCGCATTCTAGTGTGGGCTCGCGGATTTGGACATTTTCTCAGGTCAGAATTCTCACCATCCTTTTCGATATTCGGGCATTTATTTGGACACATAAATATGAAGAAAAGGAAATTTACTACTTAAAGGGGTTTTATGATTTAGTTACCAGTCCAAATACTAGTTTACCCCCCCCCCCTTCCCTCCCAGTGGAAAAGGGGCAAAAACTGAATTCAGTCATTCAGGGTGTAATATTGTGACCTCACTGAGGGGAAATCACTCATGTGGTTCGGTGGTAGTGAATACGAGTTAGCTGTCCGCTTCCATTTTCTTTTATAGGAATCCTTATGTATGACGATGTTACATGCCAAGTGGGCATAAGGTATTTGTTTTGGACAGGTTAAGTTTATAAAAACTGCCTTTTGTAACAAAAAAACCCTATTGGAAATTTGATTTTTTAAAACAATGCGTTTATTTTTTGTTTAATAAATAGCTTAATTAAACCCCCAAAAGGCTTTTTCAAAGATAAAAAATTTTTTTGCTACTCTTTTTGGGGTGTTTCGGGGACCAGTTAAAAATTGGGGTTATGATTGGTTTATGTCTGGCCTTTAGTGGGTCTACCTTGTGCCCCCATTGGGGGTAAAGAGCTCTAAATCGGGGCTAATGAAGGAAACATACCATTAAAAGTTGTGGCTTTTTTACAAAAGGGCTTTTAAAAACCAAAATGTACTCGTCGTATTGCTGTTTCCAAATTTTGCTTTAAATTTTGCTTGTAACATTGCAACTTGATCGGTTTCAGCCTCTTAAAAAAAGGTGGAATTTTTGTATAAATCAAGACAAGAAACTAGGGCGAAAAAAAAGGATTTAGGTTTTGTGGTTATTGGGGTTTAAAAGTATTGATAAAGATTTTTTCTTTGGTGACGATTTGAAGTGATGTTGTTTCCTTTATGACCTCTTTTTTTTGGGTTTCCATGTGATCGTTTTTTTTACCATCATTTGAGTACCCTTTTAAAAATGTTTTGGGAAATTGGGCAATTTTTAAAACAACTTTGCCTGAACTCCCCCAGGTGCGGATAGGTTTGGGAGCCCCTCCCAAAGGTTTTTTCCCGGGGCCGGAGGAGAAAAACCCCCCACGACGGCTCGGGCCGTTTTTGCACAAAACCCGCGGAAAATCAAGAAACTGCCCCCCCACCTTTCAGCCCCGCCCGCGCTGATAGAGCTTTAAAAAACCCGAAGGCCCTGCTGCACTTCGAATGGATTTTTGGCCAAGTTGGGGTGGAACCTCTCTGAAGGCCCTTATGGAGGAATTTCAACCTTTGGGCATTCGGTACACCAAATCCCGTCTGTTGGGCCTGTCTCTTCCTGTTTTCTCTCTGTCTCTCTCCCTCTCCCCTTTTCCTCTCTCTCTTTCTCTCCTTCCCCGAAGCATTTTCAAAGCAAAATCCTTCCTTCATAGTACAAAAAATACGCTTTTTATTCAAGGTTTATCTTTTCCCGATAATCGTCCTGGGGCTTTTCCCTTTCTTTTAGTACTCAGTTCCCCACTTTCCCGTGGGTTTAAAATTGGTTTTTGTTTTTTTTTCACCTCCCTTTGTATTGTTACATGGGGGAAAAAACCCGGCGCTAACTTCTTTTTTATCCTTTCTAGCCCGGGGGAACCCCGGCCCCGCTCGGGTAAAATTTTTCCCTTTTCTGGCCACCCCTCTCTCTCCCCCAATTAAAAAAAAAAATACAAAAAAATTTAAACTTGGGTTTGGGTTTTGGTTTTTTCCCTTTCTGAACCAAATTTTCCCCAGCCTCCTCCCACCTATTCCAACCCCCTTTTTTTCGGACGCCCCCCTCCCCTTTTTGCCTCTCAATCGTTTTTTCCCCCCACGATTTTTTTTTGAATACGATACCACAGTCATAGAGGGGGTTTCCTGTACTTTGTGAAAATTAACCCAAAGCATTCCCAATTCCTCGATTGAAGTGTCCAAAATGACAACTCTGTAGGGGGCCCCCAAAAACCTAGTTATAAAGGGGGCTGGAACCCCATGATCCAAAGGTCCCTTTGGTTTTGAAACCTGGGGTTGGTCTTGGAAAAATTTTCCCTGGAATGTTTTTCCCGCTAAAATGGGCCGTAGTTTTACCCCCAGGGCCACCCTGGGCCCCGCGGGGCAGGCTAATGTGCGGACCGCCATCGCATACCCTTTTTTTTGGGGCCCGGAAGTTAAATCCAAAAATCAAACATGACAACTCTGTGAAAAGATTTATTTTTACGATGTTTAAAGTCTATTGGGGGGGCCTCCGGGGAGACAACATTTGGGCTCCCTGTTTGGGCCCCAAAATTTAGGGCCGTGTTTCTTTCTTTTCCCCGGTTTCCGGGATGCTGCCCAACCCAAGAAAAATTTCCAAGGGGAAAAAACGGAAAGGTCAGGTTTTACCCCCAAAGGGTTGAAAATGTCTGACCCTTTGGGTCTTGATGATTGCAGAGCCCAAAGTGGTTTCAGGGGGAAACTGAAGCCGTCAGAACTGGGAAAGGCAGGGGTGAGTCCATGGGGTTCCCGTAATTCTGGGGGGCCGCACCGTTCACCTTGGGGGGGGGCCCCCATGATATTTTGCTTCTACAAAGTTTCCTGTGCTTTGGTGAAGACACATCGGGTGGGCCCTTTTCACCTTTGGTGGGTCCAGTGACGGAGTTTTTTAAGGGGACTCCCCGATTTTTTAGCAACAGTTCATGTGGTGGAAGTCCAGAAATCTCAATGGATTCCGGAGTTCTTGGGATTAAAAACTACTCCCCCATCATCCCTTCTTGGGGGGTGTCAAAAATTTTTGTACAGAGGGTTTTTCCCCCCAGGACGTCACTAAAGATTTTTCGTTAAGCCTTTTTGACAGTCTCGGTTTTTTTAGGAGGGGGTTTAAAGGCCCTTTTCCGCTTTAACCTTTTGAGTTGCCCCATGAGCAGGGGATCCGGGGAGAATGCTTTATCGATCCTCCCGGTACAATTTAAAAATGGGATATTTCGGGGGGACCAGTGGGGGCTGGAAACATGAGTCAATGGCCAAACCCTTGCCAATGTCAGGGAGAAGTTTGGCGAAACTGGCTGTCTGGGGGGGTTTTCCCAAAAGGTGGGGCCCCTCTTTTTGGTGGGGGTTTGCGTTTAACAAAAAATGCTCCCCAAATTCTTCAGACGGCGTTGAAAATGTTGGCCCCTGTGCCATTGAAGGGCGACGGGAGGATCGCCTTTAAGGGCCCCCAAAAACGCGTTGGTTTCCTCCCCCTGGCCTGTGCACTTGGGTTTTGTCCCGCAGCGGGGGTCCTGGCCTCGAGACAGCTTTGGGGCCCTGGCGCTTCATCAATTATGCGGGTTTCCCGCCTTTGATGACTTTGGCCAACATTGACCCCCCTTGCAGAGCAGGTTGGGTTTTTGCTTTTCGGCCCCTCCCCCCCCCCCAAAAGGGGCCTTGAAAATGCTAGTACTGGGCCGCCCCCCCGGCAAAAAAAGGAGCGGCAAAAAATATTTAAAACAGTGGCTAGCACTATTTTTCCCCTGGAGGGGGATCCTGTTTTAGGATAAGGGTTCGGGGTGAAGGTCTTTTCCGGGCCCCCATGGGGCATCAAGGAAAAATTATGTTGCGGGTTGCTGGTGGGATCCCGCCCCCTTTCTCAACCATGGTCATAAACTTTGTTCCCCCCCTCTTTTCTGGTCAGCTGTCCCCTTCTCGCGGTCTTTAAACTGCTGCCCGGAGTGCAGCGTGTCCTTAAATTTGGGCTCCGGTAGTAATTTTTTGGGCACAAATTTGTTGTTGTTGTGGGCTGTTGGCATCCCCAAACCCCCTGTAGATTGCCTCCAAAAGAAAAGTTTGGGGGTGAATCCAAAAGTAAAAAACTTGGTTGTAGTTTGGGACTGTTTTAATGCCCCTTCATACAGACATCTTTGGGCTTGGAAAAAGGAAAACTTCAGCAAGATGGGCCTGGAAAAGGGTTTCCCCAGGTTGCCCTGGGGTTTTCTGGGGGTTTCAAGCCACCAAAGGTTTAAAACGAAATCACGCAGCGTCGGGGGTTTTCTGAGAGATGGGGCTTCCCCAGGGCAAGTTGTAGAAGGCGGGGGCATCTTCCCGTTTCGGTTCGTGTAAATTTTATTCATTTTTTCAGCATTTTTAAAAATACACTGGGATACCCCAAATTTTTTCAAGAAAGGGGCTAAATTTAGAAAAAAACGGAAACTTAAAAAGTTTTTTTTCCCCTCAAATTTTTTTTTCTTTCTTTTAAATTTGTTTATACTTTTTCCAAACGGAAAAACTGCATCTTATACCCCAAATTTTAACAGGAACGGGCCCCCAAAATTTTTATAATAACGGTTTTAAAAAGTCAATTTTAAGTTTTGGTTCGTGTTTGTTGTTATCATTATTTTGCATTTTAAAAATTTTACTTGTATACCCAAATTTCATCAAGAAAAGGTTTTAAAAATTTTGAAAAAAACGGATCTTTAAAGGTTTTTTTAAAGTCAATTTTAAGGGTTTTTGTTCGTGTAAAATTTTATTTCCTTGTTCAGCGTGTAAAACTGGGTTTTGTTTCCCCAATTTCCTTGGAAAAAGGGCTAATTTATAATGACGGTTTTTTTTAAAGGTTTAATTTTTAGTTTTTCCCTTCGTGTAAAGTTGTTTATCATTTTTCAGCGTGGGAAACCCGGTTTTTGGATAAACCCAATTTAATCAAGAATGGGGCCCCAAATTTTTTATATTTAAAGGGTTTTTTTTTGGTCAATTTTTTTGTTTCCCGGTTTTTGTGTAAGTTGTAAAATCATTTTCGCTTTTTAAAAATTCCCTGTATAACCCAAAATTTTTTTTAAAAAGGTCAAAATTTTGAAAATAACGGGTTTTTAACCGGTTTTTAAAAGCTCAAAATTTTTAAATTTCTGTTTGTGGGAAATTTAATTTTCATTTTTTCAGCGTGTACAAATGCCTCTGTATACCGAATTTCCTCGGAAAGGTCCCAAATTTATATAATTTTCGGTTTTTTTAAAAAAGTCCCAATTTTAATTTCGGGTTTGTGTTTTGGTTTTATTTCTTTTTTTCAGCATTTTTAAAATTCACCTGTTTACCAAATTTCATTAAGAAAGGCTTAAAATTTGAAAATTTCCCGGGTCTTTAAAGGTTTTTTTCGCTCAATTTTAAGTTTCGGGGGCCGGTAAATTGGGTTTTTTATTGTTCAGGTGTAAAACGCTTTGTATACCAATTTTATCAGGGAAAGGTTAAATTTATGTAATAACGGGTTTTTTAAAGGTCAATTTTTTTAAATTTTTCGGTTCGTGTAAAAGGTTTTATATCATTGTTTTACGTGTTAAAAAACTGCATCTTATACTGAATTTTAACAAGAATGGGTTTTAAATTTTTTAAAAATAAACGGTTTTTTTAAAGGGCCCAAATTTTTAAATTTCGGGTTCCCTTGTAAGTTGTTTTTCATTATTTAGCATTTTTAAAACTTCCCCCTGTATACCAAATTTCCTCAAAATTTTTAAAATTTTGAAAAAAACGCTTTTTTTAAAGGGGATAAATTCCCGGGATAAAAGCTATCGAATGACCCGTGTTATCCACAGGGATTCCCTTAGGGCTCATGGGCCCGTTTGGTGGCGTTTCCCACACTCCCTTTGCCCCCCAAAATTTAGAAAAAAAAATGGGATTTTTTTACGTTTTTTGGGGGGTTGTTAACGATTTAAATGTCGAAGAAAAATGTCCAAGACCCTATGTTTTCTCCGGGGATGGCCCTCTAGGTTTGAGGGACCCTTTCAATGTCACCAACGGCCAATTGTGAAAAGCAGAGGAAAAAGATTTTCCCTTTTAAAACCCTTATAACAGTTTTTTTAAAGGTTTTTTAAAAAGGGTTTTTTTTTTTTTGGGAAATTGTCCCAAAAACCCCCTTGGGTCAAAACAACGTAACCCGGGTAAATTTCAAGAAGATCGGGTTTTAAAAAGTTTCTTTTTTTAGGGTTTGGTGTTTTAAAAGGGTTTTTTAAATGTTATAAAATAACGTTTTTAACTGCCAAAAAAGTAGTTGCAAAGCCAGACGATGCGGGGGAAATCTAAACAAAAACTAAAATTTAAAAGGTTAAACGAACCGCCCAGAGAACGGGACAAACGAGTCACGAGGGCAAAACACAACCGTTTTTGAACCTTTTTTAAGGTTTTTGGGTTTGGGGAAAATTTTAAAAGAAAAAAACAACGAAAAATTTTTCCCTTTTTTTTGATCGCTTTAGATCGCTCAGGGGGGTTTTAGCGCCAAAGGAAAGGGTTGAATGGGAAAAGGGGCCCGGTTTGGGAAGGGGGAAAAAGTGGGGCGAGTCAAGTCGTAAAAAGGGTGAAAAAATATTATGATAGGGGAAAAAATTAAGGTTTAAAAACGGTTTTTAATTTTTGAGAAGTAAATCCTTTTACCCCGGGGCAAAGTCACCAAAGGCCATTTGGAAAAGCAGAGGAAAAAGAGTCTTTGAAACCGTTTTAACAGTTTTTTTAAAGGTTTTTTTAAAGGTTTTATTTTTTTGAGTTTTTTCCCCAAAACCTTCCCCGGGTCCAAAAGACGTACCGGCCCCAAATTTTCATTACAAACGGGTTTAGCCGTTTTTTGGGGTCTTAGCGTTCCCCCGAACCCCCACCACACACACACACACACACACACACACCACACACACACACACCCAAACACACAACAGAATTTTCCATTTATTTAAAGGTTTTTTAAACGGTTTTATTTTTTTAGAGATTTGTCCAAAAACCCTCCTCGGGGCACAAAAGAGTACCCGCAAAATTTCTTTTCAATCGGTTTTTAGCCCTTTTTTTTGGGCTATTGTGTTCACAAAACCACCACACACACACACCAAAAACACCACACACACACACACTCCCCCACACACACCAACCAAAAAACAAAAACAAAACACAGAATTTGCCCTTTATATTTTTGATTTTTTTCCTATTTCTTTATCAAACCCCCAAAAAAAAATCTTTTTTGGCAAAATTTGGGGCACTGTTTTGGGTAGAAAAAAGAGAAAAACAGTTTTAATTTGTTTTCCTTTTTTAAAAACTTTTCCCCCAGTTTGTTTTTTTTACGTTTAAACACTTCACATACTTTAAGTCTCTCTCTCTCTCTCTCTCTCTCTACTTCTTCTCTCCTCTTCTCTCTCTCCTCTCTCTCCTCTCTCTCTCTCTCACTCCTCACACACACACACACACACACACACACACACACATACACACACACACACACACACCACACACACACACACACACACACAGATTCAAAGATTTAATCCTTTGACACCCTTTGGAGCATGGAGGACTTGAAACAAAATAAACAAATGTAAATGAAACACATCAAACATCCAAACATTTTCCCGATAATTAACACGCTGGATATAATGTTACACAACTTTACTTAGTTTTAAAAACTTCGCTAAGTGTAGCAACACTTTGTTATTACCACAGACCATACGACAATAGTTAAATACGGACTTTATACATGTAAATTGTTTTGGTATAAACTTATTTCTAATATCATCATATTTGGTGCATTTCATTACAAAATGAAGTTCGTCGCCAAGGTCATTCTGGTCGCAGTCCCGACAAAATCGTTCATCATGAGGTATTCCAAATCGTCTGCCATTTTGATCAGGATGTTTATGATTATCACAGCGGAACCGAATTAGTGGGTATATATAACATCAGGCAACATGGAGGAGAGTGAAGGTCAGGTCGCCTTGCAGGCACGTCCGATCTTAGCTCCGTCAGTTTTCATCGTTTCATGTGGTTGACTGTGTGTTCAGTTTTGATATTTGTTAGAGTGCTGTATGATGGACTGGTGTTGGATTATGTGTGCTCCACTTCACGTCAGGGACGATTTTCTTCTTCATGATTCTATCGGTGAGATTTTTCCTTTTGAATCAGCGTGGCAGTCCGCCATTTTCGGCTGGCCCCCCGGAATTTGCCATGCTACGCCCCCCTTTTCACCGTCCCCCGCGCCGCTACCCGCACTACGTGTAGCACGGGGCGTTCGACCGCCCGTGGTCGTGCCTGCCACTCTTAACCAAAAATAGTGTTGGCATGAAAAACAAAACAGCGGACACCGTGACCTCACCCCGATTGTCAGTCGTTTAAAAAGAATGTTATTGGTTACCGTCTCCCAACCCCAAAACGATCGTCCCGAGGGGCACCGAAAACCCCGGCCCGTTCCGTAGTTATCGTCAAAAAACTTTACAAAAAATATTTCTTCTGTCATTTTCGACCCCCCCTCAGCTCCCGCGTGTCGCCCGCGCCGACCTGGCTTGGGTGAAAACTCGAGAATTTGATGCGGTTTCCCTGTACGGGGTTGTCTTCCTAATCAGCTTGTTTCTGTCACCTAAATGCCCAGTTGTTCGTGGAAATCCCCTTAAAAAACACGTCAGAACGCATGCGATCGCGATTTCAGCGTTCGCGGGGCTTTGTAGTGTCAAAAACGGGCTTCGGGTCGGTGTGAGGTTTAAACTCTACAATTTCCCCCCGTAAATTGGTGCCCACCCAGAGTGGGGTGGGTTTATGTGATCTCAAAGAGTGTTCGTGTCTTATGCCAGTAAATTTCCCCTTCCCCCTTCAACATTTTGTTTGCATCAAAAACAAGAAATTTTTAAAAAACAAAGAATTATATTACAGTTAAAAAGATTTTTCCAATAATTCATATACTAAATTACAACTTTCCAAATTTTTGCATATGATAGGAAAAAGTGTTATAAAATTTTCATTTGCTTAATTTTGTTTGCGTGTTTGTCGTTTTTTTGCTTTGGGTTAGGGAAATTTCATCTATTCTGATGTGCGTTTATTCATTTTGGGGTTGGATTGTTTATATTTCTGTGCCCATTGGGTATGAAATAAAATAATTCCCTTGCTTCCCTTTGCCTTCCCCTTTCTCCACACCACTTTTAAAGTGGTGAGCTCTTCTGATTTTGAAAATAACGAACCCGTTGTGTGTGTGTATCGGACCCCCCCCCGAAAAGGAAAAAACTGTTGTTTCAGATTTACGAAGGTTTCCCTGTTTTCCCTTTGATTTTTGCCCCCACGGGCGGCGATCTTCGTCATCGGTGACTTTAATGTTCACTACGACGACTCGAGTGATCCAGAGTGGAGGTTTCAGAAACTCTTAGGATGTGGGCCTTTCTCGGGCCCATCGATGAACCCATTTTTCCCAGCAAGTGGTCACTTCTTGATCTTTGTTTTTTCGTGACACTGCGGTCTTTTCATCTGCTAAGTGTTGTTTTTTTTTGTGTTGGCATATGTTAGTGTGCATTCAGTGTTCCAAAGCAAAAGTCGGCCCCCCAAATTCAAAGTGTTGTGCCATTATAGATGCCCCCTTGATTTTTCTCTGACATCGCTAACATTATCCCCCTGACGTAACACTTATGTTTGAACAGGGTTTCTTAAAAAAGTTTGGATAAGTGCCCCCTGTATGTCAGCGGACGTACCTGGGTCGCCCGGCTCCGGGTAAACCCCAATTGACCTGGCTGCGAAATTGAAAGCGAGCGCGTGGCCCGGGGGCGTGGGTATCATCTAGATGACAATACACAAGAAATTTTTACGAGCCCCAAAACAGAAAGTGTTACGTTTGCCCATCAACCCAAAAAACCGCATTTTATTCTTCTAAAGTTGAGCGGCATCCTCGGTAAAGAACTGTTTAGAACTGTCCTAGTGTTGGGTAGGCTGCAAGTTTTTGTAATGCCGTCCACTCATGAGCCGTCCGTTTCCCTGGTCTGTTTTCTAGTTTTTGCCCATAAAATTCAGACATTCGAAACGCTTTCTCCCTCCTCGTTTTTTCAGATCGTCTGTTTTTTTTAAAACGGTCCCACATTTGGGAGTTCCTCCCAGGTGGGAAAGCGCTGTTTTAAAATCATCACAAGTCTGCGAAAACATCCTGTGACCTTGCCCCCTTTCCCACCCCACTCCTCTTTGACACCGGGGACTCTCCTTTCCCTACCATCCCAAAATTTTTAAAACGGTCTTGTCTTCGGGCCATTTCCCCATTGATTTTAAGCCCGCCCTTTTTTAAACCCTCTACTCAAAAAAAGCAGTCTTGTCCAACGTTTTTAAAAAATTACAGACCATTCAATTTCCTTTCCTACCCAAAATTCTTGAGAAAGTCTTTCTTAAACGCTCTCTGACCTTGGCCTCAAACACCTCCTCACCCAATCAGTCGCCTATCGCCCTGGGCACAGCACGGACCCCCACCCCCCTTTTCGCATTCTCAATATATTCTAAATTCTTAGACGAAAACAAAATTTTGCCCTTTTTTTTGCTAGTCTTTCGGCGCCTTTGACCCATAGCCCATGAAATCCTTCTCTCTCGTTTGAAATACACTGTGGCTAGGGAAAAAGCTTTTTTTTGGGTTTTCGTTTTTATCTTCTGATAGGAAAAAGTTCTTTCAAGTAGGGACCATGTTTGATAAAATCAAACCCCAATTTGGGGGCCCTCAGGGCCCGTTGGGCCCCTGCCCTCTTTATTTTGTACCCTCCATTGTCAAATGTCTCCACGGCCATTCGTTTCACAGAAATGTTTGCGGATGATACTCGCTGCTCCTTTCCTCTGTCAGATGCTACTCACCCTTGTTTCTACTCTTCAATTTGTACTTCCGATATTGAGACCTGGATGTCAGCAAATAACTTAAATTAACTGTGAGGACTGAAGCCATCCGTTTTTTTAAAAAGGTACATCATGCCCTGATCCGCTCCTTCTTCTTTGAAAATTTGGTTCCGCACTATTGAATTTTAAACACTGTTTGGACCTTAGTGTTCTCCTTGATAGTGACCTCCGATGAAAAGCTGTCACAAAATTGTAGTTAGCCCAATGGACTTAAAAAAGAAATTGTGCTATTCGACCCTATTCACTGAAGACGCCCCAAAAAAATCTCGTTTCAATACTCCTTTCAAGGGTAGATTTCTGCAACTGTGTTCTCCTGGCTGTCCCTAATGTCATCCAAACCCCCCAATGTGTACAGAATCGCAGCCCGTTCATTTGCAAAATTTTCCCAGGACCCAACCCGCAGCCCCCTCCCGAAAAAGTTGCACTGGCCCCCGTTTGAAGAAAGAATTTAAAAAAAATGTTGTCTCTGCTTTTAAAAATTTTCACTGGCGATGCCCCTGCCCATCTATCGTTCCTTAAGTTATGTCCATCACGTACGTCCGCCCCCTTTCCCCCGACATTGGCCTTCCCCTTTCCCGTTACCGCCCCCATCGTAAAAGTGGCGAACGGCTTCTCATACGCAGCTCCCAAACTCTGGAAAAAACTCCCCCTTTGACTTAGACATTCTCAAACCTTTTTTTCCTTCAAAACCCCCTTTAAAACCCCCTTTTTAAACAATTAAAAAGACAGTCATTACCGATGTTGTTGACTTTTGTTATTTTGTGGATTGTTAGTAGTTTGTGTTTTTGGGCTGTTGTGTTTTTGTGTGTCTGTGCGTGGAGTGTGTGTGGCGGGGAGGGGATGAGAGAGAGCCCTTTTTTTCCATTTCTGAGCCGTTTTTTTCAAGCATTTTTTTACATTTGCAAAGCATTTTTCTGCCTTTGTTTAAAAACGCCCTTTTGCCCGGGGAAAGGGGCTTATAAATCCCCTTTTTTTTATTTTATTTTTAACATTTAAAATAGTTTTTTTTACGGGAAAAACCCCGTTTTTAAATTTCTATAAAAAAAACACTTATTACTAGATTCTAAAACATGTTTATGCAGTATGAAACATTTCTAAAGAATTTTCGAAATTTTTTCAGTACTGTGAAAGACAAAAACTTTTGTGTCTCCCCCCAAAACGTTTATCCCGTTTCGATAAGGATAAATATTAGAATCCTGTTTCGATAAGGATAAGTTTAAAAATCAAACCTGATATAAAACCCCGATACTTTTAAAACATATAATGCTTGATAAATCTAGCGATTTTTGTTTGTTTGGCTGAAGTAGGAGACCCGATTTTACATTGTGCTTTTTTTACTTTAACTGAAAAGGGATTTTTTTTCCCGTTCTCTATATATCAGTTCTTTTTGTAGAACGATTTAAAGAAAAAGATGCTTAAAAAAATTTAAGCTGAAAAATTTCCATTGGCTTTAAATCACTATATCCCCAAAAATTTTCCGCCATTAAAAGCACGGCAAACCATGATGGGATAGTCCCGTCTGTTTATTTTGAAATCTTCCTTTTAGTAAAAAAAACATTGCACATTGCGCTTGGTCTACAAATTTCTTTCATTTTTAAAAATTTTCCCTTTTTTGCTAAAAGATTTCCTAATTTTTTTTAAGGGGGCTGGGTTTTTTTAACTTTAATTTTTTTTTCTGGATTATTGGCCCTTAAAGATCACCCTTTTTTTTTGCTCATTTTAAAATTAAGCTTCCCTGCCTTCTTACTGTTTAAAACCAGAGCTGCTGTAAACCCACAAAAAATTGCAATAACAAAAATTCTCGCGATTAAAAATAAACTAAAATAAATTAATAAAAATTTAGTCGGGGATTTAAAAACAAATTTAAGGAAGCACAGTTAGATCTGTGAGAAAGCAAAAATTTAAATCAAAGAAAATAGCAAAGGTGAAGGATTTTCACCTTGGCGAAAACCCCTAAATTTTTTTCTTTCTTTATAAAAGAGGTTTTTCTATAGAAATTCAAAAAGTGGGGAATGGTATCCAAATGTTTCAGGGGTATGAATTTTTGTGCTTTGGGAGTGATTTTTTTCTTTGTAGCCCCCAAAGGGGGCTACCAAAAACCAAATTTAACGGTTAAAAAGAGAATCAGACAAACCAAATTTTAAAAGTTAACTTAAGTAAAACTAACATCTGGTGTTTGAAAAAGGGGGATATTTAGCTCAAAAATGAAAGATGGGTGTGTTTTTTTCTCGGAAGTGCAAATAACGAAATTTTAAATATCTTGGGAGTCTTACAACAAAAAATTTAAATTTAAACAGTGTGGTTAGAAAAAATTTAAGGGGAAAGGGGTGTTTTTAAAAATATTGAAAACAGAAAAAATTGAACTCTCTGATTTCTGTCTCTTCAGGAAATTATTTGATGTGCAAATAAACCCCATTTTAACATATTCATCAGGGATCTGGGGTTTGATAGATAATGTTTATATGGAAAGCTAACACCTATGCGTTTGTAAGGCATTTTGCATGTCCTGTTGCATGGTCTAACAAAATGATGTACGGTTGTTTTGAGACTGGGCGCTTGTCCATTAACATATTGTAAACCTGTGTCAGATCTGTTAAAAATTGGCCTCTAAAGTTAGTCTATTTAGAGAAACTATATTATGAGCCAGCTTATAAAATGTTGCTTTTGCGAACATGAGGATCGGTAAATTCAATGGGTAATCGTGATAACAAAAACTGTTGACCGAAATGGTTTTGGTTATTGTTTGGCTTTGCCAAGGTGTAGGTAATTATAGACAATTTCTTTCAGAGTTAAAGATCGTTTAACATGCTCCTTACAAACAACCTGGCATGCGAGTATGGGATTGATAACGATGGAATATAACTTGTTTATTTCCTTTAAAAGCCACATTTAGAAGCAGAAAAGTATTTTGTAATATATACTAATAACTGGCTTAAAATACCATTGGCAAAATTCCGAACAACGCACACTAGGCTTAATTGCAACAAAAAAAATGGTTTGAAACATCCGACAATAGCGCGTCCTATGTGCACAGATGACAATAGTATAGAAACGCAATGGCTTTTTGTGCTTGATTGTTCCCGCCTATAATACTATACGGAGTAATGCGAAACTATTTAACGAACTGTCGCACAGGTAAGGACTTGTAGACAATCTTATCGAGGCCATAATGTAAAACTCGTAGCCTGCTTTGCTGATATATGCTGCAGCTTCTGAATACCACAGAAAAATACCAGTTTAAACACGTTTGTTAATTTTGTGTATTAGTGATCCTATATATCTAGTTCTAACGATGTTGGTCTACAGTGCTAGATGCTTGTGGTCAATGAATTAAACTTTTCGTGCTGATAGACTGTGCATGTGAGCGTGAGTCTGTGTGTACGGGCGCGGCGCGCCCGCGCGTGTGTGAAAGCAAGTTTAGGAACTATTTGTATTATCTATTTTGTTGCCGCTATATCATGTGGTTACATTTACCCCCTCCCCCCCCCCCCCCCCCCCCCCCCCCCCCCCCCCCCTCCCCCCCCCCCCCCCCCCCCCCACCCCCCCCCCCCCCCCCCCCCCCCCCCCCCCCCCCCCCCCCCCCCACCCCCCCCCCCCCCCTTGCCATCAGGGCTATGCTAAATGGCAAACTAAAATGTTGAGGTTGAGTTGAACTACCTCTAAAACTGCCAAAATTTTCAGATTTGACTCCATTTATAAATTTACAGATTTATTGCTGATACATATTCGTGAATACTTCAAAATTTTCCATTTAACTTTCTTGATAAGCTTTTGCCATAATCCCCTGCTTCTAAACTGAATGGAGCGCATTTGTGAAATCAACAAAAAACACAAAAGAAATTGCTTTTTACGCTATTGGAAAATACAATCTAACTCTTTTTAAACAATATATGATTGTTGTAGAATGATTTCGTTTAAAACCAGCTGATTTTCCGAAAGTGTGTTGTCATCTCAATAAACATTAGTCAACGGATATTTAAAAATTGTTATTGAACAGTGCAGTTTTCCAACACAACTCAGAAGTGTTATACCCGCTATATTGTTACAGTCCCATTTACTATTTTCTGTTGTATATTGGCAGAATAAGTCCCTGTTAACCATTTCTTCTGGAATGAGTCCCATGTATCAAGAGCTTTATTGAAAAGTTTACAATAACTTTCACACACCACACACAAACACACCACACACACACACACACACACCACACACAACACACACAGGGAGAGAGTGTGGGGGAGAGAAGAGAAACTAATCACAAAAAGAACAAGGTGCTTTTTCATTTTCCAAAAATTTCCCAGCCAGCACATCCGCCTTCCTCAAGAGGACCTTTACTGGTCTGAGCTCACACAGACACTCCAAACAGTTGTGACTATTTCATATCACTCAAACTGAACGAGAAGGGAAGAGGGAAGAGAAGAAACAGTTGAAAAGAAGACTTACAGTTACACTACCAGAAAACCACTACAGGATGTGGCCATATCCTGACTATGGCGTACTGTGTATTCATATGTCTGAGTGATATTTAGTGAGAGAGTGTGCTGTGTGGTCGGGGGGAGGGGGGGGGGGGGGGTGAAGGGGGTTTGCAAATGTAGTGTGGGTGTGTTTGTTGTGTTATTGAAGGTATAGTGTAGTATGGTAGTAAGTAGGAGTCCCCAGTAGTAGTAGTAGTAGTAATAATTGAAACGATTGTTGATGGTGATTTAAACGTGATAACAATAATTACGGTAACAACAAACATCATCAATTGTAAAAGAAAGAATAATAAATGAAGTCAGTTTCTATAAACCATGTGAACCCTGATCACAAAAGCACAGTAAAAGACAGTAACCTCAGTGTATGTCTGGGATGACTTTTCAGAAAAATAAAGGAAAAGATAACACCGCAGCCAATTATTGAAATCAACATCTTACTTCAAGATATTCAACGTAACCTATGCAGTTTGTACGGAAAGTTCAAGATTTTGATAACGTTAGCTAATAGAACTTTGGACGTGTTTGGAAAACAAACTATACACACTATTGCAATGTGTGTGTGTGGGACGGGGGGCGGAGGGGGGTGGGCGTGGGCGTGTGTGCATGTGTGTGTGCGTGCGCGCGCGCGCGCATGTGTGTGTTGTGTGTGTGTGTGTGTGTGTGTGTGTGTGAAGTGTGTGTGTGTGTGTGTGGTGTGCGTGTATTGGTGTGCATATGTGTTTTTGTTGACGTATGTGTAGGTGGACGTGTTGCGCGCGCGAGTGTGTGTATGTGTCTGTGTGCATTTGAGTGATGTGCTTAGTGTATGCGCAGAGCGTGTGTGTGTGCTTGTGTGCATGTGTGTAGTGTGTTGTGTGCATGTGAGTGTGTGTGCGTGTGCATGTGTGAGAGAGTATGTGTGTGTATGTAATTATTGGGTGCAAGTTCGCTTATAAGAGCATGGGGGAGAGGGGCGGGGAGGAGGTGGCGCCGCGGAGCCTGGAGGGAGGAGGGGAGGGGAACAGCGTCGAAGGTTTGCACACTGCAGCAGACGTATATCAAAGTTGCAGCTTTAGAAACATGGTTGTGTGTTAAGTTGGAGGATACATAAGATAGTGGTGAGTTGTTGAATTGTAAGAGTGTATGTTAAGGATGATAGTTGTTTATGGATATGAGTGGGTTGTAAAGGATATGAGTATATGAAAATGAATTGGTGCGTGTAGCGTGTGTGTGTGTTGTGAGCACGGCGCGATTAGGAAAAACAACGGACTAACTCCTAATTTTACATTGAACCAATATCAAATTAGAGATTGTTAGTCAAAGCTACAAAAGAAAAAAAATTGCATTGTTATTCAACGCACCCTAATTTTCATTTGTATTTAGTACATGATTTTTTTTACACTAACTACCTGTTTGAAAGTGATTTGTTTATCACTTTTTTACCGTTCTCTATATTTAGAGCACTAATCCTTCCTACTTGTTTCATATCCTTGAATATATTTATTGTAAATCTCTTTAATATTGAAGAGTAGGGCTTCTTTCTACTCTGGGGATTATCGCCATTTCAAAGTTCCTTTAGTGATGACAATGCACGATCAGAAAACACTTTTCCTAATCAAGCTCCCTACTGCATGGAGCAAACTACCCACTTTCAAGCTCCCTCTGCTGGAGCAAACTAACCACCTTTCCAGCTCCCTCTGCATGAGAGCACTAATACTAACCACCTTTCAAAGCTCCCTCTGCATGGAGCAAACTAACCACCTGACCTTCAACTTCAGGCAAAAGTTCCATCTTTCAAACAAATGAAACAGCCGAACGTAACAAAGTTTCCTTTGAATAAACCTGTTTGATATATAAAATGATTAGCGAGCTGCATGCATAGTGTTGAGGGTAGAGTGAGGGGGGGGGGGGGGGGGGTGGTTAGGGGGGAGGAGGGCAGCGGGGGTTGGGTTTGATAGGAAGAGAGGGCAGTAGAAAGGAGCCAGGGAGGGGATGGTATTTTGTTTTGTAAGTACTTTGAGGAAGACTTTGTGGGGTTAAAAAGCTCTATGAAAATTTACATTATCTGTTTATCGTTATTACGTTTCACCTCCCCCCCAATACTGCAGTTGCTGTATTTCACTACGACCAATAATAACAATGATGCAACAAGAAAATGATATTCCCATCAGATTCCAAACTTTGGCTCAAATTAATAAAGAGAAGTACATAAAAGATTTTTTTTTAAAACAGTATTCCCAAAACAACATAACACCGAATGTCTCTTGGCTTATAATCCAGATGACCATTGTTGCAGGCGAATCCAGACGAACCTGAACTAAAGGGCTGATCTCCGACCACACTGCCATCTCTCGGGACGGGCCTTGCGGCAGGAGCCTCGTCAACTGGCTTTCTGATTGTGGGTCGATTAGAAGGATCGTTACACGGGATGCACCGAGGGGCACCCGGAGATCCCGCAAATACCAACATTCTGAAATTTTGAAGCTGCCAAAGATTCTTCGCCTACTGTTAGTTGTTCTGTTTTGCCGATTGTTTGCCTTGTATTTTTTTTTTTAATCCGCATCTGCTGGTTTGTCAGTTAACAGGTTCACAAACACTACAGCACCGATTTTAACGAATCTATCGAATAAAAGCTCCGAAAAGCGATGGAACCAGCTTAGGGCAATGAAAATTTCGGAGGATTTAAACAATCAATAAAGACTGGGCCTCAGTCCTGTTATATGACTTCTTCGAAAAACAAAGGGAAAAAAAATCTGAAGTCTGATTTAATTCTCCCAGGAAGTTATTTCCAAGCAGTACTCTTTTTTCCAGGACTTAGATCAGTTTAGGAAGCTATAACCAAACCATTCATGCATTCTTTCAGGCTATAATCCAAGCAATCCGTATTCTTTCCAGGTGTTGGTAGTGTTCTAAGGCATAACCAAGCAATCATTCTTTCCATCTTGAGCCACTTCAACAAGTTAAATTAGCAAACACATGCTTTACAGGCGTTAATCCTTTCCAGAAAGCTGTTTATACAAGCAGCATACATTATTTTCTCATTTGTTCTGCAGGTAAGAATGCGTTAGTTTAGTTAGGCCGATCCCCGATCGAGCTCTGCACCCCCCTCTTCTGCCGTTTCTCCTGCCACTTGTTCCTGTCAAACTAGCTGCCTTGATCCTCATCGATGTTTTCGAGGCGTCAGTGAATGCTGTTGTCCTTTCTTCCCTGGTCGCTCTCCCCCAGTTGGCTGCACAGTATAAAGGTTGTGAAGCCAACGCCTCTGGGATGTCGCCCATAACAGTGACGGCTAGGTGAAACCTACTTGTCTATTCTTGTATAACTTTAGGGAGGTATCCATATAGCTCTTCGTTAAGTCATGGGGCTGTTTCCAAGAGACATTAATGCCATTCCTCAACTTGCCACTCCATTACCCAGACACTTAACAGGTAACTCCATTACCCAGACACAATAACAGGTCACTCTTACCCAGACACATTAACAGGCCATCCCTTACTTGGTAACATAACAGGCCATCTCCATTAACCAGAAACACATTAAAAGGGTCACTCCCTTACCCAGACACATTAAAGGCCACTCCATTAATTGGTCACAATAACTGGCCACTCCATTACCCAGGACACATTAAAGGTCACTCCATTACCAGATACATTACAAGGTCACTCCATTACCCAGACACCATTAAAAGGCCACCTCCAATACTTGGTCACATTAACAGGGCCACTCCATTACCGACACATTAACAGGCCATCCATTGCCCAGACACATTAAAAGGCAACAGGCCACTCCATTACCCGGGCCACATTAACAGGCCACTCATTACCCCACACATTAAATCAGGGGGGGGGCCTCTCATTGCAGACACCTTTAAAAGGTCATCCATTACTCAGTCACGTTAAAAGCCACTCCATTACCTAGAACATTAAAAGGCCACTTCCGATACATAACACATTGATTGCCACTCAATTACCCACACACATCTAATGGACCACTCATTTCCCAGACCGACAATCAAAAGGCCACTCAGTCCCTAGGGACACATCAAACAGCTACTCCATTACCCAGTAAATTTAATCTATCTAAAGGCCACTCCTTAACCCAGACAACCTCAAAAGGCAACTCCATTATCCAGAACAGCAAAGGGCCACTCCTTAACAAGACACATTAAAAAGGCCACTCCATTATCATAACACATCAGAAAGCCACAGGCAATTACCACCCAAAGACATCAAAATGCCATCCATTACAAAGACACATTAAAAGGCACTCCATTACCCAAACACATCAATAGGCCACTCCATTACCAAGACACATCAAAAGGCCACTCCATTACCAAGACACATCAAAAGGCCACTCCATTATCCAGACACATCAAAAGGCCACTCCATTACCAAGAGCAAATTAAAAGGCCACTCCATTATCATAAACACATCAGAAAGCCACGGCATTACCCAAAGACATCAAAAGGCCACTCCATTACCAAGACACATCAAAAGGCCACTCCATTACCAAGACACATCAAAAGGCCACTCCATTACCAAGACACATCAAAAGGCCACTCCAGTATCAGACACACCAAAAGGCCACTCCATTACCTAGACACATCAAAAGGCCACTCCATTACCCAGACACATCAAAAGGCCACTCCATTACCCAGGCACATCAAAAGGCCACATCCATTACCAAAAACATCAGAAGACCACTCCATTACCCAGACACATTAAAGGCCGCTCCATTACCAAGACACATTAAAATGCTGCTCTAGTAGCCACACACAGTAAAACGTTTTGATACTCTGGAACCATTGAAACTTTTCTGATGGAACGTAAAGTATCTTAAAAAAAAAACGTAATTTACTCTGTGTCATCACGTTTTAGCGTTTGCGTCAAAACGGAAAGAAGTGTCCTTTGAACTTACACTTCCAGTGATATGGATGTGGGTGAACCCATACTTTACAGAGCATTGATAAGATACCTCAGCGCATTGAGCATGGGTCTAGGTGGACTTGCTTGTCAGTCAGACCCTGGAAGACTTTTTAATGAGTACGGGTCATAAACCCACCTGCAACATCTGAAATTGGATAAACAGGGGAAAATACAGTGAACCCTTACATAAAATATATGAGTACTGGAGGATCCGAACGTCAGGAGTATACAGTCAAAAGTGACGTCCAGTGAAGGTATCCACGAAATGCGCGAACTATGATTGTGACCACCTTTTTTCTTAAAAAGACTGCCCTGTTTGGTGAGTAAAAAGTGAAATTCAGCATGTTAAAACAGAAAAAAAAATTCGTTCTTCGATGCTAAACAGTTGGTGCTTTAACAGAATGGTACCCCCACTCCTTTTTTCGCCTGTCATTAAATGAACACTTAAGGCAACTCAGGTGGAAGCCAACATACAGACAGACCCATGTGGTCTCGAGCTGCTGAAATGTCTTCCCGCTCCAGAAATATTGCAAGGAAAAACGGCCGTTGGTGGGGTCCTTAATCTCGCCAAAGGATGACTTCCAATGCACCCATTAAGCTTGCGCTGTGAGGGCTGCTCAGCAAGGAGTTCACCCCGAGACTGACCCTAAAATGAGGCCACCTCCCAGGGAAGGTGCCCAGACAGTTGCGTCGAATACAGTGGCTTTGATTGAGTGTACAGGAAAGCCTCCACCGATAAAACAAGGTCACTTGGGTTCCTCCCCTCTGGGGAACAAGAAATGATCTCCACAACCAGAAAGAATGAAAAAAGCGGAAGTGAAACTGGCAAAATGCTTTTGAAGCTTTCTATAATAAAAAGGACGTTGATATAAGACGAATTAGAGTCCTCATCCAAAATTGAAAATATAATACAATGGAATATGAAGGGGTTGTATTCCAGTTATGAAGAACTTCAGCTTTTGTGCCGTGAAAACTAGGCCTGTGCCTGCAAGGAACTCTCCAGAGGCCTAATAAAACTTTCTCCCTTTCTGGTTACGGCTCCCTAGATCAACCTGCACCAACCTGCTGAAACATGAAGTTACTGGCGGGCTAGCCTTGCTCATTCACAACTCTGTTCTCTATACCCAATAGGTCTGCAGACTTCGCTTCAGGTAGCAGCAGCTCGGGTTACTTTTCATAAAACAATAACTTACTATCTATGGTTTTCATATATCTCTAAATGTCTGTGTCACCAAACAGAACCTCATGTCACTCTTAGAGCAGCTCCCTAGACCTTTCTTGGTATTGGGGATCTGAATGGTCATTCTCCTCTGTGGAGAAGCGAGAGATCTTCACCAAGGGGTCTGCTTTTAGAGGATGTGTTTTCAGAGCTTGATTTGTGTGTCCTAAATGGAGAATCCCCAACTTACTTTCACTCCGCTATTGACACCGTGTCTTCTTTGGATCTTTCTGTATTGTTTTTTTTGGGTTTTGTTTGGGAGGTTGTTGACGACCTTCATGATAGTGACAACTTTCCGTGTTACTTCGGTATACAAATGCAGAGTGTGAGTCCCTACCAGAACGCCTCAATTTTAATAAAGCAAATTGGGACCTTTTTGGTACTGAATTTCTTAGTGATCCGGAGAGGACAAGATTCTGCAGGAAATCTTTCAGATTTTATACGGAATTGTGCTAGGCCAACCATTCCTACATCTTCCAAGAAACTCCAAATGCCAAAAGTTCCTTGGTTCAACTCTGAATGTAAGGAATTTAAAAAAGCCTGCTGCAGACTATCAGTGGCCAACGTCCGAGCACATCAGAAATTGAGATAAAAATCCAAACACATTTATAAACCAATAAACGTTTGTCTTGGAAACTATTTGACTCTAGTCTTACTTCTAAAACATTGAAGAAAAAAGTGTGGAAAATCATCAAGGAAATTAAAGGGAAGAAGACCTGCCCTACTGTGAACCACCTCAAGTTTTCTGACTCTGTAATAACCTTCCGGGGGTTGCAACCTTGCCGTGTTGGAGGGCTTGCGTTGTCAGTGATACCTTAGAGTCTGCTGATGGGGCATCAATACTTGGATGATAGGCTAGTTTTTGAAAGTGCTTCTAAGCCTGTAAAGTCAAATTGCTGTCTGGCATAAGCACAAACAGATAGGAGGTGATGCCCCTGGTAGGGTATCCCATGTCAGACAGGTTAAGAGTGGGACCCTGACAAATAGTAACCTGCTTGTTCCTGTTCTATCTTCTGCATTCTTTAATGGATCTTTCCTGTCTTCGTCTTCCCTTCAAACCTCCTTTTCAGATCTTTTTTCTCTGTGGTCTTAAGATCCGCCGTGTTTTGCCGTGCGGTGAGAACCTGTGATGGAGGGGAATGAGATCCTGTGTGTTTGAGAGGGTAGGTGCTCTCAACACATCTCTTTGGATCGGACCTCTTCTAGACAGGAGGACACTTGTCCTGGGTGTATCAATCGGCTACCCCTGCATAGGGCTGGGTCAAGACAGGCAGTTCGCTGGCTGGCAAGGCAACCCCTGTAGTTGCTGAGCTCTCTGTCCCCCGAGAGTTGAGCATGATCATTGGGGATAGGGTCAGTGGTTTGTCGTATATCTCTCCGAAGCCTGGAAAGGGGTCAGGACAGTGACTTCTTGGCCCGGCCCTTTGTTGGACTCATTGTGGGTGGGTTGAAAGCAAAACCATGAACATGGCTTCTTCAAAAAACATCCCCCCCCCCCCCTAAAGAAAAGAAAAGCCATAACCCCTATAACAAGATTTGGATATGGACACCGACTCTGGACGGAGACAAGAAGGCTTCCTGGCTTACGTTGAAGGAACAGAGCAGGAAAAGCCAGTTTCAGCTCTGAGTCCTTTCGCTATCCAGAAAGGGTTCCAAGGAATCGGGAGGCGACCCTCGTCGGTAAAAGGACAAGAGAAATGGTTCATTCCTTGTCCAGTGCAAGTCAAGAAACAATCTGAACAGCTGTGGGGCATAAGCTTGTGGACAGAGAGATCAGGGTGGCTCCTCATAAACACCTGAATTCCTCTAAGGGAGTCATTCGAGCCCAGATCTGAGAGCGTTTCGGAGACCGAGTTTAAAACTGAACTTGCTTCAAAAGGTATCATGGACGTGCATATGGTGACAGTTCGAAAAGGTACTGAAAGAGGCCCACCAAAGTGCTTTCTGACATTCTGTACCCTTCTTGCCTCAATGGTCAAAGTGAGCTAGGCTAATCTGAATGTGTGCTTCAGCTATATATTCCATCTCTGATGCGGTGCTTGAGTGCCAGAAGTTAGGCCATCAAAGATCACTGTTCTGGGGAGAAGGTGTGTGGTGTTTGCTGCAAAGCAACCCATGATGGGCCGATCCAGCTCATTGTGCAAACTGCGATGGCGACTACCCCACCTCTTCATGCAGCTGCCCAGTTTGGATCCTGAAAATCAAACATCCAGAAGGTAAAAACAGAAAGTAGAATTTCAGTTTTCGAAGCACGGACGCAGGTCTTTGGTAGTCGGCCAGCTTCAGTTTCTTCGTACACTTCGGTTGTGAAGGAAAATTCTACTTGTCCTATTTACTGTCAAACCAATGTGTTTCTTTTTCAAAAACATCGCACGGAAAAGTGTCAAACCTTGGTGGAGACAATTCCACCAATCCAGAGTGGATGCCCCAGGCGGGGCAGTAAATCCGCCACTTCCGAGACTGTCCAGCAGTCTAATCCATCTGCTACTGATCAGACAAAAAAACAGCCCTCCAACCTCGAACTTTGAAAGCAGTGCCCGTGCGGGCAAGGGAGTCCAACCAAGTGTGGAGATTAAAAAGCGACTTCACCGTCTCCAAAACCAAAGCCGCCTCCACCTGCAGGCAAATTTGCCAGCGGGTCTTGAAACAAAGCTGTCCATCTTCAAAACAGTTACTCCATTGGGTGCAGATGACGACTCGAAGATGAACTGATTTCTCTCCTGTTTGTCCTCTACACCATGGATGGTAGATTAGTTCATTGGAATATCCGTGGTTTAATCTCAAACTTTGAGGAGCTGCAGCTTTTTGTCGTACTCTTAAACCTCAGGTAGTAGCTCTTCAGGAAACAAAAATTCAAAACCAGAAGACCTTCCATTTTTCTGGCTTCAATATTCTTTCCAAGCCCGCACAGCCTTCCACGTTAGGACTAATGGGTGCGTTGCCCTTAACCTTAAAACTTTGCTGTTTAGCCCTGATGCTCTTGCTACCCCTCTTCAGGCAGAAGCTGCATGTCTCTCTCCATAAAACCGTTACAGTTCGCTCATTATATCTACCACCTTCTGTCTCGGTTTGTCGTCAAGACCTTGTTAGTCTGATCGAAGAGCTTCCTTACCCATGTATGCTGTTGGGTGACTTTAATGGCCATAATCCCTCTCTACAGGTACACTTTCATGTTTCGATTTGTCAGTATGTGACCCCTCGCTGGTCCTGGCGATATGCATGGAAGTGGCCATTTTTCCCGTTCTGTAAGAACAGAGAATGCGTCTGTTCCACAACACCTTAGTCTTAAGAAGGTTAATTGGAATCTTTTAGCTGCAAATATGTCAAAGGAGTTCCAGGAAAATGGACGTTCTTCAAAAGCAAGACCCAGCAGAATCTCTAATACTTTGATCAAGTCTACAGAAACCTGTTATCCGATGTCTTCTGATAACTCCAACTGCCTAAAACACACTGGTTCAATTCCGACTTCCAACAAATCTAAAAAATACGCAAACGGGCTCAGCGTCGGGTATTCCAAAGACCTTCAGCTCCCAACGCTCGAGCCCATCAAAATCTCCGTGCCAAAACGAGATATACTTTTGAAATAAGTAAATGTCAGTCTTGGAGAAACTTCTGCTCCGGGTTGACATCTAAAACATCCAATTAGAAAAAAGTCTGGAACATCATCAAAAAATCAAAGGAAGGTCACCAACCCGTGAGATTAATTCACAGGATCTGGATACAGATATAGTTCTTGAAAAAAATGAACATCGTTGAAAATAACAAATGTACTTTTTGGAAGTCTGAAAGAAAGCTATAGATCATCAATTCTTCAAATGCGACGGGACAACACTTTTTTGGATTGAACTTAAGAATTTCGTAAAAGACCATTGCTCTGGGCTTTTTATTTTTATTTTTTTTAATCAAAAACTAAACTTTAAATGTCACATCCAACACTTAAAAACTGCTTGTCAAAAAGCACTTAATATTCAAAGATTGGGGCGCTGATAAGAAAACTCTTCTCCGTCTTTACAGGGCTCTGATCCGCTCCAAACTGGACTACGGGTGTGTAGTCTATGGCTCGGCCAAGCCTTCTTACTTGAAAGTCTCGATCCCCATCCACCATCAAGGGTTTCGACTCTGTTTGGGTGTATTCTGCACAACCCCTGTTTAGCCTGTATGCTGAGGCAGGAGGACCATCTCTCTCGAATCGTCGGCTGAAACTTAGCTTGAACTACTGTTTGAAGCTATCATCTGAACCTCAAATCCCTGCATATGACTGTGTTTTTGACCCCAAGTTTCTAAAGAAATTTGATGACCACCACAGTTCCATCCCACCCCTGGGAATTCGTATTCTTCCCTATTTGAACAATGCAGTATAGACCTTGGAGTGGTGTGTGGTTTTTACCAAGCTTCCTGATGACCCACTATGAACTTTCTTTACTCTCCAGAGATTCAGTTTGATTTTGCCTCGTACTGTAAGATTCCTCTAGCTATTTGGCGTACAAAACTTTTTATGCTGAATGAAGTTCAAGTTTCCATCATTCACAAGAATTTTCACTGACGGTTCCAATCTGAGGAGGTGGTTGCCTCTGCTGTGTATTGTGCAGCAGGTCCTCCTCAAAGATGTTTTAAACACATTCCCACTGACAGCTCCATCTATACTGCTGTGTTGACAGCTCATAAAATGGTTTCTAAATCCAAACATAAAGATTTCCACATTTTGTTGGACTGCCTTTCTGCATTGGAAGCCATTGTTGGCCGTAATCTAAAACACCCTCAACTGCTGAAGTTATTCGAACTGCACACCTCTGTGAAATCAGATGGATATAACAGTTTTTGCTTGGGATCCCAGCCATGTGGGCATTCTAGGCAATGAAATGATTGATGATCTTGGCAAGAGTACCAAAAAGAAAAAGTTGAGCAGATTGTCTATCCCTCACACTGATCTGAAACCCAAAAGCCATGCCTATGTCAAAGACCTCTGGCAAAAGGAATGGGACTCGGAGGCGGATAACAAACTAATGTAAAATCCGTCCAAACCGAAGAGTTTTTACCGTGTTCCTGAGGCGGCCGTAAAGAAGAAACAGTTTTGTGCCGTTTGCATACAGGCCCTCGTTTTACACCCATTCTTATCTTTTAAAAGGTGAAGAAGACACGTGGTGCATTTCCATGTCATGTACCACTCACAGTGAAACATATCCATTTAGAGTGTCGGGACTTCCATGATGTAAGACATAAAACACTTTACAGTAGACTCCATGAAACCCTTGTTCAGAGATGTCCCAATCTGAATATAATCTTTGGTTTTCTGAGGGAGATTAACATTTTTTTATTCTGATCTAAGATTTTACGGAGGAAAGATCTTTAACAAAATTTCCGATGGTTTTATGGAAGGCGAGTTTTAAAGAGTTGTGTGAATGTTTTTTTTTTTTCTTCTTTTTTTTTTAATGACATGTGAGTTAACTTACAACGCGATGAAAGCCCTGATATGGCCCTTTTGCGGTCGGCTGGGCTATATGCAGCATTACCATCACCATTACCAAAACAGTAAAAAAAAAAATATATATATATATAAAAGCTGTTGCCGATCTGCTTGCTTCAACTATTGAAACGAATTTCTCTTCTTCTTACAAAATCAGCCCGTTTCGTCAAAACAAAGCCCTCAAAGAAAAATCACCCTGCAATTTTTTATCGGACAACATGGAAGAATACGATATGGAAATCCACCTTAGTGTCTTGCAGCGATTCCATTACAAATTTTGAAACATCTTCCACAAAAGGGTCTGAATATCCTGCTACAAGTGTGCAACCATGTATGGATTTACTGGGTTCATTTCACCTTCTTGCGAAAAGACCTCATCATACCTGGAAAAGATCTTTCAAATCCATCCAATTACCATCCGATAGCTTTGACCAGCTGTATCTGCAAATTGATGGAAAAAAAGGTCAATGCTAGACTCATGTGGATGCTCGAAACCGACGGCCTCTGGCGAAAGAACAGAGTGGTTTCCGCGGACATCAAATTACAGTAGACCATTTGAACCATCCGAATCAAAGCTCGAAACGCCTCTCTAAATAAACAACACACATTAGCTATTTTTCTTTGACTTGGAGAAGGCCTGCGATACCACCAGGAAATCTGGGATACTTTATGATCTCCATTATCTTGGTTTTCGGGTTATCTTCCTCTTTTTATTAAAAAATGCTTTGACAAGACGACAGTTTCAGGTTCGGGTTGACACCACTGTCACTGATGTTCACGAGCAGGAGTTCTAAAACTGGACTATGTTGTGTTGTGTACGTTCTGTGAGACCCTCTTATCTGAAACATTTTGATCCTATTCATCATCAAGAGCTTCGTCTCTGTCATAGATCATTCACAAATGCTCAGTGTACAGCCTGTATGCATGGGCAGGTGAACCCTCATTATCCAACCGCAAGCTGAAACTATCTTGAATTATTATCTCAGACTGTTCTATGAAACCAGAAAACCCTGCCGTGACTGTGTTTTAACCCTCAGTTTCAAAGTACATTTAAGAAAAATCCCGACTGTATTCCTCCAATTGGACTTCAATATAGAGCCTCATGCGCAGAATGTATGTCTGATCAGGAGTTGTGTCTGACTTCTCCATATTTCCAGATAAGCCTCCATGGACCTTTCTCGCGCCAGAAATTCGCTTTAATCTTGCTGCTTTTTGCAAAGAATCCCCCCCCAAATTCTTAGGCATACAAGACATTGTTTGCCAATCTCTCTACAAATTCACATACTTTCAGAAAATAGTTACTGATGGTTCAAAGTCTGAAGATGGAGTGGCTTGTGCAGCCTTTTGCCCAGGTACTCCTTTTCAAATACTGTCAAAATATATTCCGTCGGATGCATCTGTTTACTCTGCTGAACTTGCAGCTTTGGTTTTAGCACTGAGCTAATTTCTTAATCTACAAACAAGGACTTCTGATTTTGTCTGATTCGCTGACAGATTTAGAGGCCATAGGTGGCCGTAACTCCATCATCTGAACTTCTAACTTTTTAAGTTTTTACCTCATTAAAAGTGGAAAGGTCACAACACTGTTCTTGCTTGGGTTCCTGTTCATGTTGGCATCGGTGGGAATGAAATGGCTGATCATTTGGCCAAGAAGCCACAACAAGGAAACAGTCTAACACATATATCCCCTACTCGGATTTAAAATCGGAAATTAATATTATGTCAGAGACCTCGGCAGGAGGACTGAATACAGAGACTGACAACAAACTTTTCCAGATCGCCAAACCTAAAGAGTTCCTCTCATCTACCTCTGGTGGTCGCAAAGAAGAAACGGTTTTATGCCGGCTGCACACAGGCCAGTTGTCTTTTACTCAATCGTACCGTTTAAAGAGTGGAATGAAACATTCTTTTAGAGTGTTGGGAGTTGCATGACGTGAGACTTAAACGTTTTACAGCAGACTCCATGAAAACGTTGTTCAGAAATGTTCCACCTGATGTGTGATCTTCGAATTTCTGAAAGAGATTTTAATTTTTAGCACAATTTCAGGTGTGTTTTAAGAAGATGTATTTTAAAGGGTTGTGTGATTGAATGACTCGTGAGTGACTTCAACGCGGGGCTAAAAGCAACATCATCTTACCTTACTGTTATCATCATTATTTTATATTATTATAGAAAATAATAATATCATCATCATCATCATCATCATCATCAAGATTATCGTCATCATCACAATTATTATTGTTATTGTTAATGTTATCGTTGTCATCATTATCATCATCATCACCATCAAATCAACATCATCATCATAATTGTTATAATTTTTATCATCTTCAGAACAGCTATTACCCACAAATAATCAAATGCATACGCACTCACAATTCACATGTAACCACACACACACAACACACACACACACACACACACACACACACACACACACACACACACACACACGCACACACACACACCCACCACACGCGCGCGCGCCGCGCACGCACACACATACACGCACACACACGAGCGCGCACGCATGCATCCATGTACACAGGCATACACAATTATATGTACATACACGGGCGCACATGCGTGTATACAGAAACATGGTCACAGTCACACAATTTCACAGATCACTGTCGGACACATGCATACACACACATACGCACGTGCGTGCGCATGCACACATACACACGCACACACACAGGCCCATCCTCTCATGTACACATGCATACACGTCTACGCATATGCATACATGGGCGTGAACTCACACGCAAACCCATACATTGAATTATAATAGTGGCGCAGACAATGTTACATATGTGCCCAAGGTCTGTCCTGCGCGTTGGGCTAATGCGCAGGTCAGACATCTACTAAGTCGTATCCGTGAGACCCTCGTCTTAAACCTTTTCATCTTGATTATAAATATATAATAAATATCAGCTGTAAATCTTGCATGCTGTGCTCTTGTAGCTAAGCAGTTATGGTGTACCGCATGCATGGAGTGACGCACTCGTAAGATGACACTGGAACTCGATCTCTGCTCGGATAACAAAACAATTCTTCATTCCTTACTCCCACAACCAGGCAATTTTTATCCCTTGCTCCAAAGTTTGATTCCTTGTTCCCCAAGCTAATCAATTGTTTTTATTCCTTGCCTCTTAATATAGCAGTGATTAATTATTTTCGACATTCTTTCCAGGCCCTGATCCCTTCCATTGAGTGCTTAACGCCCCCAGGTGGCATTCTCTTCGACCTTCTCTCGGGACACACGGACCAGATCACTGCCCTCACGCTCACCTCGGACGGCATGCGGGCACTCACATCCTCATTGGACGACACTCTCAAACTGTGGGATCTGCGCTCAGGCCGCGTGGTGAAGACCCTTGAAGGGGTTGGGGCCCATGTGACATCCCTGAGACAGCCAAGAACAATACACTTTTCATTACAGTTGAAGGGCCCATGATCCGTGCCTGGAGTGCCAGTACAGGTGCATGCCTAATGCAAGAGGAGGGCGGGCTGGATCCAGCTGTAGTGTGCGTGGCTTTGGAGGGCCAGGTGCTGGTGGCTCTGCATGAAGGAACCAACACTTTCCGCTCCTGGGACATGGAATCCTTCGGGAAACTCTGCGAGGTCAGGCAAAGAGTGAAAGAGATGTAGCTTGTTTAGGATGATGTGTGAGAGGAGTCGGAGTTCCAAAAGGTCTGCGTTCTAGTTTTCTTCATGACAATTACAATACCAGTGTAATAGTACACCTTCCCACCTACAGTTGCTACGTGAAAATCCCTGTGGACTGTCATGTCACAGCTGCTATCTGACCATCCCTGTGGACTGTCAGTGTCACAGCTGCCATCTGACCTTCCCTGAGGACTGTCAGTGTCACAACTGCTATCTGACCATCCCTGGTGGACTGTCAGTGTCACAGCTGCTATCTGACCTTCCCTGTGGACTGTCAGTGATACAGCTGCCATCTGACCTTCCCTATGGACTGTCAGTGTCACAACTGCTAATCTGACCTTCCCTGTGGACTGTCAGTGTTACAGCTGCTATCTGACCTTCCCTGTGGACTGTCAGTGATACAGCTGCCATCTGACCTTCCCTATGGACTGTCAGTGTCACAGCTGCTATCTGACCTTCCCTGTGGACTGTCAGTGTCACAGCTGCTATCTGACCTTCCCTGTGGACTGTCAGTGTCTCAACTGCTATCTGACCTTCCCTGTGGACTGTCAGTGTCACAGCTGCTATCTGACCTTCCCTGTGGACTGGTCAGTGATACAGCTGCCATCTGACCTTCCCTATGGACTGTCAGTGTCACAGCTGCTATCTGACCTTCCTGTGGACTGTCAGTGTCACAACTGCTATCTGACCTTCCCTGTGGACTGTCAGTGTCACAACTGCTATCTGACCTTCCCTGAGGACTGTCAGTGTCACAGCTGCCATCTGACCTTCCCTGTGGACTGTCAGTGTCACAGCTGCCATCTGACCTTCCCTGTGGACTGTCAGTGTCACAGCTGCTATCTGACCTTCCCTGTGGACTGTCAGTGTCACAGCTGCTATCTGACCTTCCTGAGGACTGTCGGTACTACAGCTGCTATCTGACCTTCCATGTGGACTCTCAGTGCTACAGCTGCTATCTGACCTTCCCTGTGGACTGTCAGTGTCACAGCTGCCATCTGACCTTCCCTGAGGACTGTCAGTGTCACAGCTGCCATCTGACCTTCCCTGAGGACTGTCAGTGTCACAACTGCTGTCTGACCTTCCCTGAGGACTGTCAGTGTCACAGCTGCTATCTGACCTTCCCTGAGGACTGTCAGTGTCACAGCTGCCATCTGACCTTCCCTGTGGACTGTCAGTGTCAAAGCTGCCATCTGACCTTCCCTGAGGACTGTCAGTGTCACAATTGCTGTCTGACCTTCCCTGAGGACTGTCAGTGTCACAACTGCTATCTGACCTTCCCTGTGGACTGTCAGTGTCACAGCTGCCATCTGACCTTCCCTGAGGACTGTCAGTGTCACAGCTGCCATCTGACCTTCCCTGTGGACTGTCAGTGATACAGCTGCTATCTGACCTTCCCTGAGGACTGTCAGTGTCACAGCTGCCATCTGACCTTCCCTGAGGACTGTCAGTGTCTCAGCTGCTATCTGACCTTCCCTGAGGACTGTCAGTGTCACAGCTGCTATCTGACCTTCCCTGAGAACTGTCAGTGTAATAGCTGCTATCTGACCTTCCCTGTGGACTGTCGGTGCTACAGCTGCTATCTGACCTTCCCTGTGGACTGTCAGTGCTACAGCTGCTATCTGACCTTCCCTATGGACTGTCAGTGTCACAGCTGCTATCTGACCTTCCCTGTGGACTGTCAGTGTCACAGCTGCTATCTGACCTTCCCTGAGACTGTCAGTGTCACAGCTGCCATCTGACCTTCCATGAGGACTGTCAGTGTCACAGCTCCCATCTGACCTTCCATGAGGACTGTCGGTGCTACAGCTGCTATCTGACCTTCTCTGTGGACTGTCAGTGCTACAGCTGCTATCTGACCTTCCCTGAGGACTGTCAGTGTCACAGCTGCTATCTGACCTTCCCTGTGGACGGTCAGTGTCACAGCTGCCATCTGACCCTTCCCTGAGGACTGTCGGTACTACAGCTGCTATCTGACCTTCCCTGTGGACTGTCAGTGTCACAACTGCTATCTGACCTTCCCTGAGGACTGTCGGTACTACAGCTGCTATCTGACCTTCCTGTGGACTGTCAGTGTCACAGCTGCCATCTGACCTTCCCTGAGACTGTCGGTACTACAGCTGCTATCTGACCTTCCCTGTGGACTGTCAGTGTCACAACTGCTATCTGACCATCCCTGAGGACTGTCGGTACTACAGCTTCTATCTGACCTTCCCTGTGGACTGTCAGTGTCACAACTGTAATCTGACCTTCCCTGAGGACTGTCGGTACTACAGCTGCTATCTGACCTTCCCTGTGGACTGTCAGTGTCACAACTGCTATCTGACCTTCCCTGTGGACTGTCAGTGTCACAGCTGCTATCTGACCTTCCCTGAGGACTGTCAGTGTCACAGCTGCTATCTGTCCTTCCCTGAGGACTGTCAGTGTCACAGCTGCTATCTGACCTTCCCTGTGGACTGTCAGTGTCACAGCTGCTATCTGACCTTCCCTGAGGACTGTCAGTGTCACAACTGCTATCTGACCTTCCCTGAGGACTGTCAGTGTCACAGCTGCTATCTGACCTTCCCTGTGGACTGTCAGTGCTCTCTGACCTTCCCTGTGTACAGTCATTGCTGTCCGACTTTCCATGTGGACAGTCAGTGCTGTCCGACTTTCCATGTGGACAGTCAGTGCTGTCCGACTTTCCATGTGGACAGTCAGTGCTGTTCGACTTTCCATGTGGACAGTCAGTGCTACAGCTGCTATCTGACGAATCTGGATTTGACTGTATGAAAGTGGTACTGGAGTAATGCAGCGTTAATCCAACACCACTAAAACGGCGTGAAAGATGAGACAGCAAAACAAAAAAACAAGCAAACAAACAAAGAAACAAACCGATTTATTCACTACACATCATTTCTGTTTAGTGGTATTTATTCCTCCTCTGCTGATTGGTCAGACATATACACGTGGCAGACAAAATCGCGCGCGCGCCCAGTTGATGCCAAATGCAGTACCAGACGGTTTTTTCCAGTGACTGTCTTGCATGAATAATTTCCTTAGACCTTCATAATTCCTTTCAGGTCAGTAGCAAATGTCATAATCACAGTAGAATCGTTAGATTTTAACAATCTAAAAATTATTATTCCAAAGTTTATTATATTAGACTGGTTGGTTTTCTGATCGACAACGGTAGTCTTGATCCTTTGTGCTCGGGTCTTTTAGAAGCTGAACTTTAAGCACACTTCGGCGGGACTTTCAGTAGACATGTCGGAGGGTCTTTCACAACCCACAAACAGCTGCGGGCCCACAACAGTTCCAGAATCAGTTAGAAGCCTGATTAAAGAACTAGATGCGAGCTGGAACAAAAACGTCGAGAACCTGCGGGACTTCTTAAGAAGAAACTTCCAGACGAAGACGGGGCGCAGACCCTGCCAAATTTGTCGAGTTCTGGAGTTCAGAGTCAGAACAGGAACACAATGGTGATGTTTTGGAGCTGATAGAAGATTGCGACGGGAAGAATTGGAGGAAAAAGAGGCACAGCGTTTAGATCTCAGAATAAAAGAGCTGACCAGCAGGGACAAATCTGACTTTGCTGAAGAGATAGCCACTGAATTGAGCGGTACAGAAAAACCTGTTGTAAAGAAGTGAGAGAGGAACTGGCAAAAATTGTTAATGGTCGGTTCACGAGCAGACTCAGCACAGACTGCAGAAGAAGAAATTTGAAGCCTACAACAGATGGGCAAATTGTCAGAAAACAATCCTCCCGACGGTAAGCACAAAACATGGTCAAAATTACCATCTGAGGCCATCAAATGGCCCTGAAAATGCGCATATTCAAAGAGCGGTCATCAAGGCGCAAACGGATTCTTGATACCGGCTTGCCCATTTTCATAGGTCAAGTCTGAAGCCGGACGTATTGCACCAGTGCGGTGGTATGTTGGGTCACGTTTCGCGAGAGATTTCGTTGTGCAGACGCAGTGGCATCAAACCACTTGTAAACAAACAGTTTTCGCGGTCTGTGATGAATCGGTCCCAATAACAGACCAGTTGTTTGGGGACAGTTTGTCAGCGACACTCAAAGATGTGCGCATCAGCTCCCGTGTAGGCCAGAGCCCCAGATCAGCAAAAATGCCTGCTACTATCGTGGGCAAACGGGTGGTTACTACTTCCGAGTCAGGTCGCGCACATGGTCATTTTTTTAGGCCAAAGGAACAGACCAAACAAAAGGCAGCATTGGTTTCAGCAGAAACGGGGACATCAGAATCGCAGCACCTTGGTTCCTTCTTTAAAACCGAAACATGAGTTTTATTGCTGAGAGATTAAGAGACAGTTTGAAGATGCTGGTCTGGAATCACTTTAGACCCAGAGACTTTAAGCATGATAGCAGGGGTTAAGGTTGAATTTGACTGTCCTTTACGCCAGTTCTCCAGGTTATCTTGCACAAAAACGAATGTCACAATCAGAAAAGAGTGCAAGATCATTGATTCAGAAGTTCACAAGTTGATAGCCAAGAAAGTAATTTCCCCTTGTGAGCATTGCCCTGGTGAAGTTATTTCTCCAGTTTTTAACAGGGAAAAGTAAGATGGATCTTATTGCATGGTATTAAATCTAAAAAGACTCGATTTAGAAGTCAGTTATCATCATTTCAAATGGATACTCGTTCAGCCCTGACTCGATAACTAAAGGATGCTTTATGGCCCAAGTGATCTGAAGGATGCAGATAATAGAGTAGCAATCCATGAACAGCACTGGAAACGACTCGGTTTAAATGAGAGATCAACTCTATGTAGTCAGTGCTTTACCTAATGGCCTATTATCAGCTCCCGGTGTTCACAAAGCTGTTGAAATCTGTCTATGCTTCCTTTAGAATGAAAGGTCATGTACCTACAGGTTCTTGGATGGTTCTATATTGATTGGACTTACAAAGAGCAACTGCATGAGGAATGTTACAGACACTACTGATTTGTTTGAAAAGTTAGTGTTTATCATTCAGTCAACCAAGTCGTTTTATTCAGCCCACAACAAGGATTCAGTACCTTTGAATCATCATAGATTCTGTCTCCATGAAAGTCACACTTAGTGCTGAATGGGCTGTCAGCATACTGGTCTAGTTGTCAAAAGCTTCTTGATGTGCAAAGTCATACAATCCGTGAGGTTGCTCAAGTTATAGAAAAAATTGTGGCTAGCTTTGCTGCTGTCAAGTATGGACCTCTCTATTACAGACAGCTTGAGAAAGATTTTTAAAAAGCTTTGAATAGGAACAGATGACTTTGACTAACTCATGCCGTTGTCTGAAGAGAGTAAGGAGGAACTTAAATGGTGGATTGTCAATGTGGCTGATACAGAGCATGATATTTGCAGACTTATTGAACCAGATATAGTTGTCACCACTGATGCTAGTGGCACAGGTTGGGTGTGTGAGCGTGAAGGTACAGCTTTAGGTGGACACTGGTTGCCGCATGAAAGGGTCTTTCACATTAATTATTTAGAATTGAAAGCTGTTTTACTTGCTTTGCAGTAATTTCAGGAGAAGCGTGAAAACGAACATGTCCGGATAATGATTGACAATACAACAGCAGTCAGCTGTACCAATCGCATGGGAACAAGCCATTCAGATGCTGTAATGACATCACATTTACAATTTATTTGGTCATGGTGCATTTTTAAGAATATCTGGATCAGTGCAACGCACATTCCAGGGAAGCAGAACAAGCTGACAAGTCCAGATGTCAGAACACTGATGCAGAGTGGAAACTTGATGAGCAGGCTCTGCAGTCTGGAAGCTCAGGGCTTCTCTAGATATCGACCTCTTTGCTATTCAGGTTGAATTTTCAAAAGACTGCCCTTACAACCTGGGAAAGCGCTTTTAATCAGTTGCCTTTTGCACCTGTGAAAAGAAACACCATTTCTCATTGGATGAAGAAGTGCTGCTTATGGCTGGAATAGACATATCGAAGTACTCGGCTCACAGCACTCGGGTTGATAATACTTCTGCAGCATTAAACAGAGGTGTGCCAGTAGACAGCTTCCATCACGCAGGAGGATGGTTCAAACAGGAGCACTTTTTCAAGATTCTACCACCGGATCATTAAACAGAATGAAGAGGAAAATGATCGTTCTACAAGACTGAAAGTTTTCCAGTCTGTGCTGGAACATTTTAGACAAAGGGAAGTACTCACATTATGAGCTGTATTACT